>WYDI02015194.1:0-33638 GCA_009867235.2 Psittacus erithacus
CTTCCCTTCCCTTCCCTTCCCTTCCCTTCCCTTCCCTTCCCTTCCCTTCCCTTCCCTTCCCTTCCCTTCCCTTTCCCCCACAATTCCTACATAAAGTCACCTTGCAGTATGTCTAGAGTTGCTATCTTGAAAGCTTGCTAGTTTGAAAGCTTGCTAGTTTGAAAGCTTTCAATCACTTCCTATGCTCTGATCATGTAATGAGGTCCTCTCTAATACAGCAAGCGAGAAAAGGGAGCCTTAAAATGACTCAAAACCTTACAGTGACCACTGGTTAGATAAGAAACATATCTTAGCGTCTGACATTGAGCCCAAACAGAACAGTCTTTTTGTGGAATAATAGCTGGTACTGGCTGATGTGTTCATGTTTGTGCAACTGAGAACTCAAAACATGAAAACACAACCACACGCGTAGATACACACTACTCTTTTGTCCTCCAGGTTGTTAATGGCCTAGTAGATTAAACATTCCTAATGAGGTGTCTGCAGATCTGAATACTATATGAATCTGTAGAGATTCATCCACACCTAGTACTAGCTTTTTGTACTCTGATCAAAATACTTAAATTCCACACAGGTGTTTATTTACATAAATTAGGAGGAAAAAGAAAGTTGTTTTTAGAGAAGTGACATGACTAGCATAAAAATACAGAATGACTATTTGAATAGAGCTAGTATGGGGAACATAAAATTACATAGTTTCTTTTATCCTTTAAGCTCAGAATTAATTTTTATTTCTATTTATAAAATCAATAATTTCCGAGCCCTTCTTTCAAGTCATGAATATTTTACCCAGAGCTCTCCCTGAGCGGGAGAGAAACAGCTTTTAAACCAGCTGGTGCAGGGTTATATTTGGCATATGGTGCCTGGATTCAGTTATTGACTTAGAAGCCCATAAATACCCCCTTAACAACAGTGCTGCATGTAATACATATCGTTGGGGAACTCCTTAACGCAGATTTCTAAAGTATCCAGCCTGCCTGTCTACTAACAACACAATACACAGCAAAGCAGAAGACATAAATTTAGATCAGGCTGATAAAATACTGAAACTGGCAGTACCTGGGGAGTCTTCTGTACCACATTTCTTCTGGGAATATTTTTAATGGAGAAGAAGATAAAAACTTTTCACTAGCCCTTAGAACCATTTTCAACACATTTTGCATGATATATTAGTGAAAGCTGCTGAAATAATAATGCTGAGAAATGATATACACTGTACAATAATAAAAGCTTTCTCATAACACCAATTGGGGTGCCATGAAAATCTTTTTCTTTACAGTTTTAAGTTATAATATTTTTTTTTTTTTTTTTTCCTGATGAGGCAATTAAAATGGCTCTTCACTTGTCTTGGTAAAATTATTTATAAAATTACTCTTTTTTTAGTATTTGCAAATGCTCTGGTTCATTTGCTTTACAAAAAATGTAAGGTCTGTATATGCTAAATAGTTCAATGCCTGTGTTCTGCAGGCATGTAACAGCTGGGATCTATCACTGCCAAGTGATAATTAAAAAAAGTGGGCAACAAAACTCTTGGAGAAGTTTTATATGCAAAAAAGAACCATGTATCTTCTGTTAGGAGGTTTCTTGTGAGTGTGTGGAAAATGTATTCAGATGACTTTCTGTTTATTTAATTATTTTCTAAAAATAAAGAAAATTTCAATCAATTTTAAGTGGGGAGCTTAACTCTGAAAATCACTAAAATCAGAATGGTCTAAAAATCAGTAGCAAAATTCCTGAATATTTACCTTATTTAAAGTATTAGAGCAAAAGATGACTTCTTGAAAGTGTCCATAATTAATAAATTCTGCTTAATTTCTGGCCTTGCAAAAGAGTTGTATAAATTTTATAACAAGCTTTGTTTAAAGGCAAAATTGTAGACTCATTAAGCAAAGTGTACACACATAGTTAAATATTTCAATCTAAATTCTGTTTCTAAGGGTGGTGTGCATTGGGCGAGGCAAAACAGTGACTGACCATGTGTCATGGTTTAAACCCAGCCAGTAACTCAGTACCATGCAACTGATAGCTCACTCACTTTCTATCTTCTCTCTCCAGATGGGATGTGGAGAACAGAAAGAATGTAAAACCTGTGAGTTAAGAACAGTTTAATAACTAAAATAAAGTAAAATAGTCATAATAGAAAGAATACCAGCAAGAGTGATAATAATAGGAAACAACAAAAGAAGAAATGGAAGCTCAGAAAACACAGGCGATGCACAATACAATTGCCCACCACGTGCATACCGATACTCAGCCTGATCTGAGCAGCGATCTGCCCTTCCAGGTAACACCCCTCAGTTTATATACTGGGCATGACATGCTGTGGTATGGAATACTCCTTTGGCTAGTTTGGGTCCAGTTTCCTGCTTCTGGTCTCTTCTGGCTTCTTGTGCCCCTCCTCACTGTCAGAGCATGAGAGATTGAAAAGTCCTTGATCAGTGTAAGGACTAGTTAGGAACAACTAGAACATCTGTGTGTTATCAACATTATTCTCAGCCAAACCACAGCACTGTACCAGCTACTGGGAAGAATAATAACTCTTACAGCTGAACCCAGGACAATGTGGCTTTAAAAATGCTTACCTGTGTATTTTTACACTCTAAGCATTTGTCCTTCCGTGTCTTATCTTTCATACTATGGTTATGCATAGTATGAAACTTAAAACATCCATGATTTATTGGGAGGCACTGGATAAATATGCTGTTATCTCCACAATTAGGCATTCTGAAAGTAAGACAGTCAAAAGCTACTTTCACGTGACAAGTACTTTCAAGGAAATGACAAATTTCTGAAGAAACTGCTGTGAATATTTTGGTCATCTTCGGTTAGTAACTGTGAATCTTATTGGCTCTACATGGGACCATAAGGCTAGAATCAATGCACCAGTTAACAAGTCTGTATTGCATGCAGTTCCACTGCAACGCTTTGAAATTACTTGAGAAAAACTAAAAATTTGTGACAGTGAGATCTTGCTTGCTTATTGCTATTGGCAATCAATAAGACAATCTGGAGTTATGCTACCTTGTTTGGGAAGGGTCTTGAATATTATTGTAAGTAAGCTCAACTTAAAGTATCTATTCATTAAGAGCTAAATAGACTCTTCCTTCAGCCAGACACATTATGCAGGAGATACATCTGTGAACAAATTGAAAGCTTTCACTGCTCTGATTCTCAAGCTATATGCCCCTCAGGAAAGTGGTAATCTTTTTACGTCAGCTTGTCTTTTTTATTTAGCTGAGCATCTGGAACGCAGAGAATATCTAGAGCATTTTATACTGTGGGTCTTTCATTTCCTTCTTTTGCTCTTTCCTTTGCTTCTGGTCACTTAGTCCTTTACCCAGTATGAGCTGTATCTATTCTTGGTATCTCTTAGTAATTGTCATCAAACATATGTGCCAATATAAGGTCTAAAGTAACATGGAGTATAAACTTTTCAATAGTATTTTCTTATTGCCCCAATATAACATGGAAAAGCAGAAAATAAGCAAGTATAATCTCTTTTGGGAATGTTAGAAAGGTCACTAGAGAGTCTTCATATTTCAGGTTATTAAAACATCAGGTTTGAGAATGGTTATGTTAACTGAGGAACTTTATAGATTGTAGTGGTTGTATATTGTAACAGTGCAGATCTTGGAATATATCTTGAAAGTTTTTCAGCCAGGTGTGTTCGGCAAATGCATCGCAGAAGAGTATTACGGACTGTGAAGTATTGTATTTAAAGCTTCTATCTGCCACAAAGTATAAAAATGTTTCCTGAGGAAATGTAGCTGGTTATTATTGTGGGAAAACAGCGCTCACTGAGGTGACATTAAGCAGGAACTTTTCAATTCAGATCAATACTAGCAATTCATTTGGGTGGGTATGAAATTTCCAGTGTTAGCCCACTAATGTTGAAAAAGAGTAATGGAAGACAGGATGTAGAAGCAGAAACAAAGGGAAGACAATGATAAAAGCAAATGAACTGTTATACATTAAAATGGGAACGGAGAAGGAACAGGTGAAAATTTTACGTTGTATGACTTATTTACTCACATACACGGTAGGCTTCCAAGGAAAGTTCCTGTAGTTAAAACAAAAGATGTGTGCTGATTTCTCTGCTACGACAATGATCCCATGTAGGATCCTTAAAGCAATTATGACTGTAATTTTGCACCCTTTTCCTCCTGCGTATATATTGGTGAAGTAGCTAGATATCATTTTAAAACAAAAATGCAAAATGAAAAAAATAATATCTCCCCATTTGCAGCAAGATATAGATATATCTTTTCCATATTTAGAGGAAGCCTGTGATGACTTTTCATATTGCTGAAGCTTATTTTTGTTGTTAAAAGTTAAGTCTGAGTGCTTATGCAAGTATTTGCAATCAATATGATTAGTAGATTTCAAGAGCAGGAAAAGTAACCATTCCAGCAAATGGAAGTAAGAACTATCTACAGTATAAAAGATGCTGTACTAAGAACCAGGGACTGAAAGCAATAACAAGCCATTATGGTCTTGAAGTCCCTGGGTTCTTTCTGATAGTGTAGGCTGATGAGTCATATTTAGTAGGTGTTCTTCACAATTCTCGTAAAAATTGTGGATTATGTATTGGTCACTTTTCTACTAACCAAATATTCATGAATCTCATTAATGAAGAAATTACAAGCAGGGAATTTTTGCATAGGCACAATGAGAATCTCAAAAAGACTAAATCAAGTCAAAGCAAACCAGATATATGAGTATGTATCATCTCAAAGTTGTGTTTAAGTCAAGAATTAGCCTCTCTCGTTGTTCATACCTAAGAAGAAACAGCTTATAGAAAGATCAGCAGAATGAGCAGTGTAGCAAGGATAGTACTGCAGTGGAACATCAGTCCTTTAGACACAGGCCCTCTTCAGTACTTGAGCAAGTTTCTCTTTATCATATGATGTGGTAGAGTGTTAATGACTTCTTACAACTTTTGCTTTTCAAAGATGTTAAAGAAATTTTAAACCATTTAGTTAATCCATGAAAATAATGAACCTTAATTTAATTCATAAAACTATCCATGAAAGAGGAAAACCATTATAAGAAGTTGGAAGACTATATAAAAAAAAAAAAGAAATTGTAACCCTTCTCTTGTTCTGACCTTATTCTCCTGTCTGTCAAAGGAAGATTGACTGTTAATTTCAATAGGGGAAAAATAATAATAAGAAATATTTGAGCAATCCAGCAAAATATTGCCTACATGCAGAACAGTCTAGTAATATATCAGGAAGAATAGAGCCAAATTTGCGTTCCAGGTGAAAATAATCTCTATATCGGTTCAGGCTTAGTCCTTTAGCAGTGCTACTGGATAAAACATACAGGTCTTCATTTTACAGCCTGTTATGCCTAGCTGTAATCAGAAAAATCTGTAGAAACATGAATATCTGAAGAAATAGAGGTACTCCTGATCACTTTAGTCTCCTCAAATATTTTCCAAATGTTATTTCAGATGATGGAAGAATAACACCTCTCCTACTGCTTCATGAAGGTTTCTAGTAGGCTTTTCTACATATATCTTAAAGTAGCAATTCTACCTTGCTAGACTTTAATGAAAACTAGCTGGATGCAAATGGTTGTCTGGTGCACTGGAGACTGCAATTGCGCAAACTGCTACTAGGGAGACATTAGATTGTGAAGCATGGAAGTGATGGAGCAACTTTAAGAAAAGAAACAATCTTGCAGAGTACAGAATGCATTAGGTGCAGTACAGTGGACTCTTGCCTATTTTTCTCTGCTTTCAAAGCCTATGGCTATGACGCATTAAGTAGTAGGACTATGGCTATGAAACATGAAGTAGTGACACCAGTTTCTTTCCATCTTGTGGAAGAGGGAAACTCATCATTGCACAACACAGCAGTACCACTTTCTCCTGTAATGAGCTATTAGTAAGGACGATGTGCAACGCTGCAGTGGTACATAGGATTGATATTCACTATGCCTCCTCTGTATGGCGTCTGTGGAAGGTTATTTGGAGGCACATGAAAGAGTCTGCAAACTTGCTGATTGTTTATGAGATGATGAAAACTCTGTAGCACACAGGAGTCATTAAAAATAAGGTCAACACTATACAAAAGTAGTACTTGAATTACTTCACAGTAACACACAACATTTAAAATATTTCAAATATCTTTCTTCTTTGGAGCACCGTAAATTTTTAAAGAAGAAAAATCTATATTGTCAAGGTAAATAAAAGGTGCATGTGAAGTGTTAGGGCTGAGCATATAAAATTAGCTCTGGTTTTAAAAAAGCAAAAGTCCGCAAAAGTGAAGAGTTCTAATATTTTTCTAGAATCTATGTTTCTTTTTTTTGTTTTTCCCTTGGAAAAGATTTTTCCCTTTACATCTCTAGATATTTGGGATCATTTCAATATTTTTTACTCATATTTGTCTAGCACATGAATGACACCTTTATGCCAAAATACTAATATTGTTGTTGTAATTAATTGTTGAAACAATAAAACTTTGTTAGGACTCTGAAAATTGATTTGGTGTATCCTTGAGTAAGAACTCAAGTACAAGCTTTATTCAAAATAAGAGCACATGCTTTCAGGTACATAGTCTATGCAACTGGTTACATTTGCTCCCTCCTATCGAAAATATTCTAAGCAGTAAGAGGCCTTAATTTGTGGGAGTTTATTGAAGGGTAGTATCTAAGCTTCCTCTGAAACACAGAAAATTAAATGACACAGAACAAATTCATTTGAACTGTGAGTTAAATTCAGCTTTTTTTTTTTTTAATTTCAAAATCACTTGCAAAACTATGATGTTTTCATTCTGCATTCTACAGTACAAACTGATTTGGCAGGGATGAGTTGCCAGACAGGGTGTGTTTATGATTGTGGGATACAATTATTTCTTAATCTTTGAAGGACTATATTACAATCTGGTAACTTGCCTTATGAATTTTTATTGCCCCACTATAACTCATTCTTTACACCACTGTGGTCTGTATCACAAATAAATAATTTTCTGTTTACTTTGATATAAAGAAAAAATAAGCCCAAAGCAGCTAAATCTGCAGTATATAGGTGCTGATTATGTTAGTTTTATATTTGCTTTGGTTTTGGACTATATAATTCTCAATCTCCTTGTATTGTTTCGCTCTAGCTTGTAGAGAACATTTGTACATTTTGAATTCAGGATTCAAATTCGCAAACTTTTTTTTCTGAATGAAATAATAAATAATTAAGTAAATATTTGGTAGCTGCACATGATATTCATAAAATATATTAGGATGCATTCTCGGCTTCGAGTATTTGTAGGCCTTACATATTGCACTGCTTCTTTACTTTTTGATTAAAGCCTTTAGAATTATTCTGCTAAACTAGCCATGTTTTTTCAATATACTTTGATGGCATCACAGAAAATCAGATATCAAATGTACATTTCAACTGAAGAACTATACATATCTTAAAATTAATAGTCTGTGTGAGAAAAAATTACCATGCAAGTAGAATGTAAATGAGCAGAAGAGAGAAAGGAGGTATGGTAGATTATGCTTATAAAATAGATGGAAAAGTAGGTCATAGGGAAAAGAATAGACACTGGCTTTATATGATAGGCAATCTTATAATTTATTTAGTTTATAATTTATTTACAGGAGCATTCATGCTTCAAACACAGCACAGACTTATTCAAAAATGGATGGAGAGTTGATCTGCCTACACTTCAGAAACTGTTGCATGATCATTCAAAAATCCTAATCATAGTATTAGCATCTCGATTTCGATCTGTGTAGCAAGAAGCTCTTTCAGGAAAATGTGTAGGGGAAAATGAGTTAAGCTGATGGGGGAGAGGACTGTTCCACTGAGCTGCCATGCACTGTGATTCATTTTTTGATTCTGAGAAATGTTCTTGAGTAGTGACAATTAAACTTACAAATTATATGAAAAAGATACTTGCTGCTATATTGAGGCTATGTGTGTGTAATAAATATATTTTTATACTTTTTTACATTGTTTCATTGGACTGTAGTTCAGCCAAGAACTTTAAGCAGGTATGAACCCCTTTAATTTCTTGATTATATGCTAACAGTTAAGTATATGCTTAATATTTTTTGTGCCAGGGCTAGATATTGTGTCATTATCTGTGCTAGTAAAGACATTATATGACTGTAATTCTGAAATGAAGTTTCAACTTGCAAGTCTACTAGATGCCTGCCATTTATATTGTCATGAATATTTCTGTTCTGAATTTTAGGCTGGCTTATCTGAAGTCTTCTAATGTTTGCATAGCACTCAATTTTGGTCACAAGTCAAACTACAGTACTCCACTGAGCAGTCAGGAATTTGTTTCACCAGAATATTTCTGAAAGAAAAGCAGAAGGAAACCTGCTTTCAATAAACAGAGCTCGTTTTAGTGAACAAAATATTCATAAGATAGATTACTTTTAAAATATAAAAATGGAAGGGATTTCCAACAATATTTGAGACAAATATTCTACTTCTAAACATATTCATGTTATTTGATTTTAATCATAGTTATATTGCATATCAATAACTTCAAAAGTACATTGCAGCGTTTGAGTGGTACGTAACAAGTAAGGGAAATAATAGTGAATAATGAATAATGGAAAATAATACAAGGTTTTACAAAAAATCAAATAATTCCTTTTAATCTTTCATTAGCTTTGTTACTTAAAACAGAAATGGTCGCTCAGATGTAGCAAATCCTATCAATTTTCTTTTTGGTGTAGGCAAAAATCTGCAGTAGTAACACTATAGCTCATCATCAAGCCAAACTGCTCTTGTAAATCCAGTTGTTCAGCTTGTGTTTTCTCAGTCCTTCGATTTCTATTCTCAGAGTTGAGGAAAGCAAAGAAGTTAACATTATTTTATTTCATTCCCTGTGGAAAAGGTAACTTCAGATCTGAGTCCTCAGGTCAAGAGGAGCATAAGAGGCCATTCAGGAAAAAACAGATTGGGAAGACATAATTAAATGCATCTAGTCAAACCTGCATCTTCTAAAGTAAAGTAGCTTTCAGATTATTGTGGAAAACCATTTTCAGACTAGTCTGGGAATTTAAAAAATAACATTCTCACACACAAGGTTGTAATGGCCCAATGGACCGACAAGCCTCCTAAGCTTAGTTTTTCTTTTAAAGGATTATTTGTCAAGAAAAACCTGACACTTTATGTGTGGTTCAAACAGTAATAGAGTCTGCCAGTGCATAAAAATCTCAAACCTTTATTGAGGCAGTAAAAAAGACGAGCAATAATATGCCCATACAGTGATCAGTAACAGAAAACATAGGATTGTAAGTGATGGCTTTGCAGAACTGCCAGGGACACCTAATGTCCTGGGCCACCTTACAGCATGTCCTGGGTTCAAGCTGTAGCAGTTGTTTTCTCCTTCCTAGTAGCTGGCGCAGTGCTGTGTTTTGGCTTTAGTCCAAGAACAACACTGCTAACACACTGATGGTTTAGTTATTGCAAAGTAGTGTTTACTTTGATCACGGCCTTTTCAATTTTTCGCTCTGCCAGTGAGGAGAGGCACAAGAAGCTGGGAGGAAGCAGAGACAGGACACCTGACCCAAACTACCCAAAGGGGTATTCCATACCACAGCACATCATGCCCCTTATATAAACAGGAGGGAGTTACCCGGAAGGCCCAGATGGCTGCTTGGATTGGTCTGGGTATTGGTAGGCAGGTGTTAAACAATTGTATTGTGCACTACTTGTGTTTTTTGGGTTTTTTTTAAATTTCCTTCCCTTTTCAGTTTTGTATTTTACTCTTTATTATCCCTCTTATCATTATTATTATTATTGGTGCTAGTAGCAATGGGTTTGTATTATGCTTTAGTTATTGGAACATTCTTATCTCAGCCCATGGGATATATATTCTTCAAATTCTCCTCCCTATCCCACCGTGGGCAGAGAAGAAGAAGCAGGGGAGTGAGTGAGCAGCTGTGAGGTTCTGAGTTACTGGCTGGGCTTAAACCATGACACAGAGACAAACAGGCAAAAACTTTTTGAATATGGAATTGTGCCACCTTCTGTCTCCATCAACAGCAATGTGATTTGAGAGAATCATTTGTACCTTACATAAGCAATGTGGGCAGCATCTTACCTCTGCTGACAGTGTCAAGTCAGGGGACTAGGTGTCAGGGAGGAAGTGTTGGCAGTCTAATAATGGTCAAGGGCAGCGTGCTGGGAGACAGGGAATCATGTTAGAAGTTAGACATTAATACATTTACATGTGCTACATGACTTCACCTAAATGGCTTATATATTTAATCATTTATCTTCATTGAAGCTGTATGTGAAAATCTTGGACATACGTGTGCAAATCTTGTAATTGGATCTTTCAAGATAAGGAATTAGAGCTATCCATTTTACTTCAATTATCATCTCATTCAATTATGCGATAGTGAGGAAAATGGATTCATTATTTAGAGAAGGAAAACTTGCAACTTCATGCCTTCAGGTGTTTCTCCTTGTTGAAAAAAAAAAAGCAAAACCTTAGGGTTACATTGCTGAATGTTTCCTTTCTCTCCAGAGAATAAGTTTTATTCTGACTCATCTGTTACAAAATACATAAACAGGGAGTGGCTGTCTTTATAAAAGCATTTTCATCTAGGTTTCTCATTGTAAGCTTGTTTACTTCAGCAGGATGCGGTCACAACTGTTGGACACACATCACTGCTGTTTCAAATGATTATTCTTCGTGTGGCCTATCTTTTGATAATTGTGAATTATCAAACCTAATAGATGCTGAACTTCACTGTTTCACTGTTTTTCTCATTAATTTCTCAGAGCAGTCTATGACATTTTTCATTAAGAAGAATTGGTTTAGAACATTGCTTCTATGATTGCATTATTATTTTATTCATATTTTCAGCGTAACAATTTTGATCTCTGTGAAACTGTGCATCTCTTTCTCACTCCAGAATGAATGTTTTTCCTGTGTTTAACATTTGCTATACTAGTTCTTACTACATGATTGTTTTCCCATTCCTTCCTCACTCCTGTATATTGCCACTACTGGTGTGTAAAATCAATCCCTTCTGTTGTTTTCAGTTCTTCATATTTGTCAGAAAAGCTCCCTTAGGAGTATTCAGTCCTTACAGCCCCTCTTTTCTCTTCTGTTCCATGCTTAAGAGATCAATGGCTGTGATTATCACCCATAGCTGACAAATGTAGAACCACTTCTTTAATTTGGAGAAAGATGCAACACTCCACACCTTCTCACTGAAGTTTCAGACTGATGATTGGAGAAGAGTGGCAGCTTTTGGTTCAGCTTTTTTTTTACCCTCCCTGAGAAAGTATTTCTACTTTAATAGCTCAGGTGAATGAGGAATTGGAAGCACCCATTTCCAGCCTAACACTTCAAAGATTGTGAAATCTCCATCCCAGCAGACACAAACAACTTTCGACTACATTTTGAAATCTAATTGTTAAGGTTTGCAATTTTAATCAAAGAATGCAAGCTGTCTTATACCCAGATATAGAATAAAGATGGCTAAGTATTTTCTCTTAGTAATTAACTAAAAAAGTAATAATAAAAAAGCAGCCTAACAGAAAAGCTTCTGTAAATATTGTTTGAATTTTTAAAATAATTTCATCAGTCATGCATTCATTTTACTGGTGCCTTAAAAAAATAAAAAATATTTTTATTGTCTAAAATTCATCCCACAGACACACAATACTTTTTTGTCTTTATTGTATTTCAAGGACTTGCCACCTTCTTCTTTTATGGGTATTTGTAATTAAGATGCATAGTTCGGAACTCAGAGCACATGTACTGAATAATTGCAATAAATGATTTCTAGTCAACCTTAGGAAGGAAAAACCTGCCTATTAGATTAAGTTCTCCACAGTAATTAATTAAAGAGCTTTCCACAATAATGAAATCATTCCGTAATCTGCAGAAGGCTAGATTCACTGGATAACATGTATATAATGAATAACTAACTTCTATATATTTGAATAATTACATCATTGATACATTTGTTTCACACTGAATTGTGTAGGAACCCTAAATCTGGAATTCTATTTTTTTTTATTACTGCTGAGGAGTAGGTAGTTTTCAGTGTGTAACTCACAAAGAAAGCAATGTAGATAATATCTTTTTAATTGAATTTTAAGAACAAAAGCAGTAGCTGTGGCTTCATTGACTTTAATATTCCTAGACTAAAACCAAAATGCAATTTTTGCAGTGAATGAAAAGCAGGCAAGCAATGAAACAGGAATAAGTTCTGAGCAAAAACTTACTGAGGTTTGCATCTCTATTTTTCAGTTTTATGTGTTGATATCTGAACAAATGTGCAGATATGCGCTTAAATGCTTGCTAGTTTACTTGACTTTTTTCTTTTTTTTTTTTGACAGATCTTTCTAGCTTTTTTTTAAAAAAAAAATTCCATTTTATTTTATTCCTGCACCATGAGATGCCTTAGATAACTGTGCCTCTCCTTGATGTCATGTAAAGTTTGGAATGCTCTTAACTCTTGAAGATCAAGCATTAAGTCCTGGGCAGTTGAATATGTACCTACCTTATGTTAAGTAGATCAGAAATCAAGGTACCAAATCATAAAGATAATTTTTGAAAATGCATTTCCAATATGCAAGCCATTGGGTTTCATGACCAGTCAGAACAAGACAAATGTTTTACTAATGAAATATTGATTTTTGCCAGCCCTATGGCAGTGGTATCACTTAAGACAGTGTAAATAAGCAGCAGCTCAAGGGCCAGAGTCACCAATATTGAAAAAGTGTTGTCATGGCCATTGATCTGGGGCTCATTAGGGTGCAGAGTGAACACTACTGTGCAATTGCACTGATGAGATGGATCACCATTTACAGGTGGAACATGCAGAGCAATTTTACTGTCTTTTCCTGAGAAACATATTCAGTTTTCCAACAATAGGAAGATTTGTGGATGTACAAATCAAATCTATTAGGAAAAGTATATTTGTCTTGAGGCTCTAGGTTGTTTTTACAGCTGATGATAAACCCTGAATCAAGATCAAGGCAGCGTGGTTGCAGTTTCAATCTGCAAAGCTAGAAAATGTAGTACAAAGGCATTGGAGGATTTGAGGAGACTTTGCTCCTTTCTGTAATAGCTATTAGGATAATGTTTCTGTGACACAAGGATTTTCAGGTATTCATAGTATCAGGTAGTTCTTGAATGATCAAAGGTTGTTGAGGAAAGTTAGGCTCATTAATTTATTCCTACTGATTAGACAGAAAGACAATGGTGCCAGACCACTGTGGAGGAATACAGGGATACACAATTCAAAATATCGTAAATCAGTTCTCTAAGAAACCTGTTAGGCTAGAAATCTTGAAGAAGATTAGCTGAAAGGAAGATTTTGTAAAACTCAGTGAAGACAAGAAGTAGCTAGCAAGCTGTCCCCACATCTCTTGCACAGGGTATGGAAGATTACCCTTCAACTTCTAATTTGGGTGAGCAGTATGAAGGAGACAGAATTTCCATCATCAAGGAACTAAATATTAACACATTCAGAATACTCTTGAATTTGTGGCACTTCCGTACTATTTTTTTTTTCCTTCTGATAGATATTATACCTTCTTGCAAACATGCCATAGATGGCCTCAGGGGGTTCTTTACTGAATCTTTGACTACAGAAAACAATTCATTCCAAATGGAAAAATGCAATAGCTCACCTGATGTTCAAGCTATGCGCTTCTACAAGCAAGCTGAATCCCAGTAGCTGTATTTCAGCCTAGAATGTTCACATCTATTACACTGGAACTGATGCAAAATATTCAATAATTCATTTCTATACAATAGTTATAGCTTTGGAATTTTTTAGTCTTTAACTTAGATTATGGTAACAAGTCTCATGATGACTAATTGGAGCTAATTACTTCTTAGAACAAATTAATGAGAGTGAGAAGGGAGGGAGAAATCCAAAAAAATCTCTTCTGTAGAATATGTGAGTGGGTGTATTGTGCCTGAGCAGCTGTGTTGCCAAGTATTTTGAATGCTTCCTGTGATCTTACAATTCTAAAAATTCTGAACAAAATACCCATACACGTAGTTTGAAACTTACTCTTCTGCATGAAATTTAGGATTACTACATGACTTCAGAGTTCAACCATGAAATTACTTAATTTAATCATGAGTTTATATAGCTGATTAATAGAACGCAATAAAACTCTCCAAATCAGAAAAAAAAAAAAAAGTAGAAAAAAATGAAGGCTATGGGGGGATTGATACCTAATAAAATGATTTTTTTTTATTGATTTTTTCACTGAAAAGTTATTCCCACACTTAAAAGACTTCTATTAAAGTATTTTTCCTAATCCATTTAAAAAGTTACTTTTTCTTTTAGTTCCTGATCCTGATTGATATATGTATATTTAAAAGACACTGCTCTCCAGTTTTATATCTGCCTGGATGACAAGATTCACCAAAGATTCTAAATCATGCGCAGTCACCTGAAATTTGTGAGACATTATCAAATTCAGGCACTTTTTTTTCCTCTGTTCTTTTCAATCTGTTTAAAAATAACCATTTTTTTCTTTGAAACAAATGATAATAATGAGATTTGAATGAAAGATCCAAATGTAATGGTAGTCTGGTGGGGTTTATAATTTTTTTTTTTCATTATAGATCAAATTCTAGATTTTTACACATACATCACTAGAAAATAATGTTTGAAGATATCTAACATTATCACAGAGCAAATTTTTTAAAAATAATAAGCCTAACAGTTCAGAAACCAGTATCTTGATTTTCAATGTCAACATTATCTAAACAAGCAAACCAGAAAACAAAATACAGAATTCTTGGAATGAGAGGGAGCAAAGAAACAAAAACAACAACAACAACAACAACAAATTTTTTTCTTCTGACTTTATTTAGGCAAAACTTTTGTTATATATTCGTCATTGATTTTTACTGTATGACAATATAGATCACTGAGAACAGAAATCAAGAGCGGTTTTGCTTTCAGATAGATTTGTTTAATCCATAATTTTCTAAATCCTATTAATTTTGTACAGGATCTTTATGTACAACTTATGCAAGTGCTTGTAAAGGCCATTTTCCATGGCCCTTTCAACAGGCAAAAGCTGCTACAATGTTATGTTTTTTAGTAAGCTGTGTTTTTTCACTTCACCCTCCTTCGGCACAACTTGTGCTTGTGCAAAATACGGCCGGCAGAACTCAGAAGAAGTATTTCCCCTCAGATGTCTTCAGTATCGTTTTCTCTTTCTGTCTTTATGTTCTTCAGGACCTTAGTTGTTGGATGCTTCACTGCCTGCAGCATTACCAGAGTATTAAATATTCAACTCCACCTTGTTCATGAGACTATTAAATCAAATGGGATGCTGTGTTCACAATTACTATATTTTACCAAGTTTAGGATTGATATTGAATTACTAGATATGAAATAGTAGAGAAGCCATTTCATAGATTTTTAAAACATATCTTTTCATTTCTTTAATCATAACATCGAATAAAGCACTACAGTTACTACTGAGAATGACAGTACCATACTTGAAAACATTAAAATCAGAGTGGGAATCAAGAGGTACAGAAAGCCTTATAAGCCCTGTGTTTTTAGGGCTGTATTTTACAAGTGTAAGTGTCGCTATAATTTCTTAGGGTAATACATTTACTTCAGTGGAACACAGGTTGAAAAACATACCCGAAATTACTCCTACATGATTACAGCATCAAATTCATTGAGAAGCAATTTATTCTTGTAGTTACCTCTTAATACCTAAAAAAGATTTTTTCTTTTCTACACATCATGTTAATGTATGTTTGTTTTTAATGAAAATCTTGAAGGAGCACTATTGCACTATTTCTGCATTATCCCCTTCTATTTGAAAATTCCTTTTTGAAGCAGTGTTTGACTTTATAATAACAGTATTTAGTTAATGTGTGCATGCACATATTTTACAGCTAAGCTTTAATCACTTTTGAGGCTAGGTTTTTGTTTACTGGTCTTCAGAAATTAATCACTGCCAGTGCATTGTTAAGACAAAAATAATGAGACATTGATGAAGTGACTGCAATTTGTGTACTGTGTACAAAAATCAGACTATGTAGAACCAAAGCAAGAATTTACACAATATTATTAAGGCAAGATCTTTTCCTATCTTGCATTGCAAATGGTGATGTTTAAAGATGCAGTAATTATCTCATAGTAATATTAAAAAGGTGAATACTTTAATAAGTATTTGAAATACTGTTACCTTGTCTGCATCGATAGACATACTGCACTCTTCAAGAAATACTGACTTAAAGAGGCAGCTCAGGTTTTTACAGCTTTTTTTACTATTATTATAAATGAATGATAGTCTACCTTCTGTGAGTGAAGTGACTTTACAGATAAAAGCTGGTATCCTACATGGCTGGGGAGAAGGACAACATATATAAAAGCAGCTAAACTCCATATACTTAAAAAGGATGTCAGGAAAATAGGTACATTAATGTTGGAGAGAGAGGAGAGAGACATAGATGCTGATCTTTATCTGCTTGAGGAGTTACATGTTTCCAACATGTTGTAAGAACAACAGAAAAAGAAAAAATCTGTGGATGTCTTGAACACAATCTCTTTCTCAGAACAGTCACTTCAGAAAACTGATTTCTGCTTCAGATTCTGTAATGCTATGGTTCCAGCAGGGTTAAACCGGAATGTTTGGAAATCAAATTTTTTTATTTTTATTAATTTTTTTTTTAAGTGACAAAATCTTTTCTCAGAGTCACAGGAGTCTTACTCATAGAGTTTGCTTCTCTTTGTCCCAGTAGCATGTCCTAGAATCCTGCAGTCAGCTCTCTTCCAGAGATAACACTGAAGATAAAGATAGAAGTTCTGAATCTGGCTGTAAGTTTCAACAATAGAAAGACAAGGGAAAACAGAAAATTGAGATAAGGTAGTAAGGGTACTGAAATAAATACTACTGGAAACTTCCTGGCTAGTTCATCTAGTTCATCTGACTTTTTTTTTTTTTTTTTTTTTCCCTTTTGGTGGTAGTAGTGCTGTCTTTTTTTGTTAGAGCTGCAAAGAACAGTCTTACTCTTTGCAGATTGCACAACAGAATAACTGTATTTGTGGTATTGTTATTATTCTGTCTGCTCCCAGGAAGAGCACACTTACAGTAGTCAAAGAATTTCCTCTTGTTCCCGACTGGGATTTTGAGCAGCTTTATCTGTCATTAACTCATACCCTTTCCTGGATGCCTTGTTAGGATCTACATCATGCTGAACATAAGTTTGCTTCTTTCCCTGAAATAAGCTATTTGTGACAGTCAGGCATTCAAGCTTCCAGTGACAGAGGATACTAGGTGAATTAGTCACTACATCTTCCATCTGTATATCCTGTCTCACTGTCTCTATGCCAGATATTTTTGTAATGGAGACAGAATAACAGTTTCATGATTCTATTCTTCATTTTGCCCTGAGCAAGGAAGCAAAAGTCTTCCTTAATTGAATGAAAGTAAACTGGAATACTCAAAAGGATCAATTTATTTCAGTTGTAAAGTACATTTTCACTGAATTAAAAAAAAAATAAATAAAAAAAAAGCCAACCAAAAAGCCCTACCTTAACCTTAAAAAAACACAGAAAACCACAGAACCCTAAAAGCCGCAGAAATAATAAATATGTCATTTTATAGTTGACATTAGTTTCTTTTTGGCAATTTTCCTTACTTTCTTTTCCTAAAGGACTGAAGACTCTACCAATACGGTAATAGACTACTTGCTTCTGCCTGAACTCACAAGTACTAGCAGAATTCATTGTAACCACAGGTAATTTTCCTCTTCTACGTACACTTACAAGAAGCAGTATTTCTCTTAGTTTGCAGAACATTCATAATTTTCCACAAAATCACTTTAGGACTGCATCCCTCTATGCAGTGAAATAAAAATGTTCTGCTCTCAAGGCTGTTGAGTAGACATGAGAATTCTAGAGAATTGCAAAGTGGAATATAAGGGATCACTTAGGTGGGGAGTATATGACTACTAATGCCATCACAGTGTTTCCTAAGGGCTGTCAACAGGTCAAATGTCCTGTTGGGCTGAGCACTGTAGATCCATGCATCGCAAGACATTCTTTCCAGCTGAATTTTCAACCTAAATTGACAAAATAGAAAGTGGACAAATAGTGCTTTGTATTTGTTTCCTTCTGAAAATACCTTCCTAGAGAAGGTAGGAGGGATGAAGAATAACAAGATATGAATTATTCAACTAAGGCTGCACTATGGGTCATTGGAGAAGCTAGTTAAAAATCCAGTCCAAGTCAGTAAATTTTTGTGCGTAACCAAATTTGAATCCAGAACTGAGCTCATGCTCCAGATCTTGCCTAACACAGGATCTGCAATTTTGTCTGGTCTTCGTGGGAGGAACTGTGTAGGAAGGGAATACTATTATGATCCTTCTTTCTTTTCCGGTAGCAGTGCCAGTCAGAGCCTGGCCCAGGGCCTATTCTGAAGGAAAAACAGTCTTGGGATCTATCCTGTTAAAATCATTAGTCTTCTCAGTCATAATTCTAGACATATTTGTAAAATAAAACTTGTGAAAGTAATGTAGAATTTTTTGCAAAGACATCATGGGACTATTTGGAGACACTTTGAAGTTACATGATGAAAAATGCTACAAAGGGAACAGATAGATAAATTGTGAACAAGAATTGCTCTATTGCTAGTGCTCTGTCAGCTGGAATCAAGGGACTAACTTGTGCTGGTTTTCCTTTTTTACTGGGCAACTACAGTAATGATATGCATTATGAGAGAACAGAGCCCTAAAATCAGCTGTCTTAGACTTGCTCGGACTTCATATACTGTTGTGATTCACAGTTTGTTTGGCATGGTGAGGAGAGAAGCATATGATTGTAATTAGTGGCTATACGTGCTTCGGTTCCTAATAATAGGTCTAGGTGCCTGAAAGGGTTTTCTGGTTATAGTTTTCAACTATCTGCTTTTATCTCTGGTAAAAGGCCTTTGCTGCTTATTTCTCCCTCTTATTTTTGGTGTGTCAAACCATGGAAAGGATGAAAAGTTGAAAATCATCACTGAGTCAACCAGTGCTTCACAATCTACAGGATAGTATGTGTGTTTGTATGTGAGTATAGATATGAGATGTATAATTAGTATTCATATTTATGAATAAAATATAGTTATATATTTATGTATAAAGCAATATAACAAGGAACTGAATAGAGGAAGAATAAAGGCTCTTTGGCACTGATAGGAGCGAACAGAGTCTCAGGAAAGGAAGATGGATGGGGTTAGAGTCAGCATTTTAGAACAATACAATGATGTGGAAATGAGTTAAGTGTAATGAGTAAAGTACATGTTCCAAAGCATGCAATGAAATTGTTTTTACTAATTAAAAAAATATGGCATGTGGAAAGAACTATCAGAAGCTGGGACAGTAAATATCAGCCTGAATGTGATCTATGTGGAGCATTAACAGATAATGAACTAATGGAGTGCAGTGCAGAAACCGTAACTTGGTAAGACAAAAAAGGGAGATACTTTTGAAATTCCCAAACTCTTCAAAAAGCAAAAAAAAAGTTTATCTAGTTAATAAAATTAACACCCTGGGAATCTCAGTTACAGAGGAAGAAAGAAAGAATCCTTGTCTGAAATCAGGTACCAGGTGAATTGCTCCTCTGCTATAGTAAAAGACCCTACAGGTCTGCGTGTTCCCCTTCAAATGCTTATGCCCCTACTCTTCCATAAAGGGTCTGACCTCACTGATGCATAAAGCTCCCTCCAACCTTTGTCTCTTCTCTGTTCCCTCTGATAGTCTGTGACCTTGACTCTGACTGTGCTTCCCTCAAGGGCCATAGCAATAAAATTTGTTGGAAAAGGGAATTCAGAAAGCTTTCAGGGAAAAATAAAAGACAGCATCTGAAACAGACAACTGCAGCGTGTCTTAACTCATTTCTCTAAAGGCCATGCTGCCTTCACAAATTTATTGTTGTTTTCTCTCCATTTTTCTTCCCTGTTTATTACTTTGTTGAGCCTACATTTCATACACTGAATCAATTGTCAGTAGAAGACAACTTCTTAGGTATATCTGTGTTAAGCATTGTGCAATTTATAACTCCCAATAGCTTCAGAGTAGTCTGATGTCAGCATAGACTTTGAACTGGTGAAGAATAAAGCTGTATAATGATTTCACCTTTTATTAGACAAACTGAAAGCCATTTCCGGTTGATTAGATACTTAGTTTTCCTCGACAAAATGAGGAAAAAAGTGTATATCTTAAACTCAACGGTTTTTAATCTTTCAGTTTAGCAGCAAATAAAACATTTAAAACGGGTCATCACTGGAAGGAAAAAGTGTAATGGAATGCTTAACAACAGAGCAACACCAAAATTCCTCTAATCTCTGTTTCTTTACTGTTTTGTTATTGCAGCCATCTGACCTTCAGAATAAATTCTGTTTGATCAAAATAAATTCCTTTACAGAATATTTAGATTGAGATTTTGAGGTTTGAACCAGCGAAATCCAAAACTGGTTGGAGTGAAAGATCTGGTTGTCATATGAGCTCTGCATGGGAATAGCACCATACTTATATATGTACAGAAGATAAAGGTAAATCAGTAACTAAAATCCTATTCCTTCCTTCTCAGTTGTACAATGTCATGCTTTCTACTGAAAAGTTACTTCACTTATCTTCTCTATTTTATCACTGAACCTTTCCTTAAAAGACATGAAAGACTCTGCTTCTTCTAGGTATTTGTCTTGTTGGCTCTTGCACCATATTCTCAGTCAGGTATAACCAGTCTTCATACTCTTTTGTAATTACCTGGTGGTGAATATCAAGATAATGTGTTAGCAGTCCTGTATGTCTGGGTGTGCTCTACAGGGTGGCTGGCCACATTCAGTTTAGGATTCATTCTGCATAGCTGACAAGAAATTAAATGGCTAACGGTTTCATCATCTTAACACAATTTAATAGGGATATAAGCAATTATGGTTTTGCTTAATATCTTATCTCTAATCAAATGTAGCTTAGCCAAATGAGACCTTAGAGTTCTCTTCCCAGTGATCTCTCAGACCAAAAAGGTGAGAAAAAAAAAAAAAGAAAAAATTAACAAAATCATCAAGATGTAAGTATGTAGCATTATGTAAACCCAGCTTTTCCTTTCTCTTATCTATTCAGACTGTGTAAGAAATTTATCCTTAATTGCATTATAAGATTTTGACAGTTACACTTAGAGACCTTTTATGAGCCTTTCAGGTAACTTATACTGAGTGTGCATTTATATACTTCTCAGCCTTCCTTCCTGTGCAGTTCAAATTTTTACCTTGCTTGCCTCATATCTAAGAGTAGCAGCAGAAATGAACTATATAAAATAAAGTACTTAAGTACCTATATTTCCTGGCACACAGGGAAGCCAGCAGTGCTGAGCTGTGTTGCATAAACAGTTCTAATGATACTCTATTTAAAAGCAGATACTTGAGAGTTCACCTAGTCTGGTAAAAAATGCACTCCCTTTTTTTTCAGCAGGAAATCAGAGGGTTAACTAGAGACTTTTCTTGAAACTGGGCTTAAACACTCATTTCTGAAAGGACTTTATAATTAAAAAAGCACACTCCTATAATTTAGGACAAGAAAGTCTAGTACATGCTTCAAGTAAATTGAATTTTTATTTTGACTAAGGTTCTTATACATTCATGTAAAGTGAAGGGGTTTCTGTGACTAAAAGATCCTTTTCCTAAGGGAGGGGAAAGAGTGATTGGTCTATTTAAAGTGACATAGTGGCAGGAATTGTAAGAAAAGCATGAATGACTTTTGAAGATTTCTTTTTTGTCGCAGATACTTGGCCTGCTTCTCTGTTATTGCAGCTGGATGAGCAGAAATAACGCAACTGAAGAAGTGAAGGTACTGTGATTTTGTTAAAGGGTCATAACAGCAAGCTTTGCTGTAAGCAAACTTGGTTTTTAAGCAAATGTGCACTGGCTTTTTTTCATTTCAGTTCAATTGTGATTTTGTTCTGTTGTACCTAATGAACACAACTAGTTCATTTATAGCAGTCAGAATATCTTGTTTTCAAGATTTTGATAAGTTTGTGAAATTCTATTGCTGCTTTCAAATAAAATTCGTACACCTTTTAACCCAATGTGTGTCAATGTCAGTTTTCTAATTTGAGCCCGTCTGCTGTTGGTACCTGGAAGTATAAGTAAGCTGCATAACCACATAAACCAGTTTGCTATATCTTTCTTTAACTTTTTTTTTTTTTTTTCCCTGAGGACACTGACAAGAAAGATAACCTAGGCACAGGAGCGTATTTCAGGTATAATTTCAATGCCTAAAATGAACTATTCAGTATGACTCGTTTGATATGCCAACTTTCTGCAGGCCAAGGGATATAAAACATTACAGACCTTTTGAAAATATTAAAATCCTGGTAAGGATAATGGAACTACATCTTATGAATGATCTTTCCACATGCATCAATAACTGCTGGCTGTGTACTCTAATATCTCTGAATTCAGGTGCAAATATTTTCAGCTTCTCAAATGGATATATTGATTTTGTTTTCCTTCCTTGGATTTGAGACTAATAGTTTGAATTGAATGAATGGACTTAAATCAATTTCCCTAAGCTATGGTGGATCTGGAAAACATTCTCATTATATTGGCCTGTTTTCCTCTAATACACACCTGGAGATTTTGGAATCAGTGGGAATCTATACAGTAAAACCAGGAGTGCATCTTACAGTAACACAACTTTCGACTACAGGGCAGTGCTACTTGAAGAGTACTGGGAAGGAAGCAAAGATTGTGGCCAGACTATGAGCTGCAGGATAAGATCTGTTATGAAGCAACTTGGTAGGTGAGATCCATTTGTGTTATGCTTTTCCTTCTCATCATGCAGGAGGAGGCCTAGAGAAGTCAGTCCAGGAGTGGTGCTGCACACCAGACTCCCCCCATTACCAAAATCTGCTGAGGGAATAAGCCTTTCACAAGTGTATGACTGCCTTGTCCATATTGATCACTTGCTGTGTATGGCACCTTGTTGACTTCTGAACAATACATTGAAAGGAGAAAAGAAGTATAAAAGATCTTAGGGTAAAACCAGTGTCAACTCTGACCAAATAAGAGAGGATTCTGAATACGTTGCAGTTGATTACAGTCTGCTGGACAAATTCCATCCTGGGTAGCATCCATATTTGATAAAAAAGCATCCTGGACCTCCTGGCAGACAAATTCCAGCTACTAACTATTCCAAGATAACTAACTGCCTGTCTCATCATAGCACCTCACTGTAATGTGTGATACCATTAGTTCATTACTATCACACAGAGAAGAAAACTAAGTACTAAATCACAGCCACCACTTCCCCTGTCATCCTAGCAGATATTTGCCAGCCAAATAATCGACCAAGTGCAGCTTTATTTAGCTTGTTAGTTCTGCTGGGAAAATACTGAATATATCCTGTCACCAGGCATTGTGCTATGTTGAACTTTTACAGTAGTAGTTTTCAAATTTTCACTTGTCACTTTTTTTTTTTGAAGACATATGGGAAAAATTCACGAACAACTCTGCTGGAGAGATGTCTTCCTATTGTTTGGCAAGTTACACAATGAGCATTCTTTAATGATGCTAAAAAAAGATGATTCAGGAAGTGAAGAGAATTCTGTGATAGTTTCAGGTTAGCCATAGTACCTCTGAAATTTTAGTCTAATTTTAAGTTATTCTGTCTGTGCAATTGTTTCAAACAATCCTACATAATCAGATTTGAAGAATGAGAAGAAAGAAGACTATATATGCCGTATCTACATTTTTTTCACTGTTGTTTTGTAGTTTTCTTTTCCTTGTTTTTAATGTATATACATTATTTCTCTGCCAGAAAAAAAGGTTATCTGGAGCTGGAAACATTTCTTCTGTGTTGCTTTCCTGCTAAGAACAGATTGCATGCTACAGTAAAATCAAAAGAGTTATTATGAAGAGAAAAAGTACAAGATAAGTTTTTAATGTATATATGTTATTTCTCTGCCAGAAAAAAAGGTTATCTGGAGCTGGAAATATTTCTTCTGTGTTGCTTTTCTGCTAAGAGCAGATTGCATGCTACAGTAAAATCAAAAGAGTTATTATTAAGAGAAAAAGTACAAGATAAGCAATTCTGATAACAAGCAGATGTGTAAATGTTTAACACTCTGCATTATTACATGCTACAGCAGAAGCTAAGGCTGTCTAGTCTTGCGGCAGTGCCCTAGATTCCCCTGCCTTTGTTCTAGCCATGCATCATTTAGAGCTGTCCTGGGTGATGCTGTAATACTGAGGAAACCGGAGAGTAAACGGGGTGGGGGAAAAAAGGAATGAGTTCCTACAAAAAGGAGCATAATAACTGGTGTCATGTGGTATATATCACCTGTATGTGTTACATGCAAAGTACAAGGCTTACACAAAAAAACATACAGCATTTTGACGTGCTAGCAAAGTCTTTTTCAAACAAAAGTGGATCATATGTTTTTTTAAGAGAATTCAAAGCTCAAAGTTTATGGAAAAGCAAGGTGCATAGGTATTTTTACAATGTTGCCATTTTAAAGTATTTTCAGCTGTGCCTTTTCTAACCTTCTCCTTTCCATACATAGTAGGGGGACCACCTTCTCCACTGAAAACAGGTTCTTGCCTGAAATAATTTATTTATCTCATTGTTCTGTATTTTCAATAATTATATTGCCAAGTTCTTGCATATAGGATGTCTGAGACCAGAAATCTGTATTTTCAGAATATTGGTTGTGGTATGGGCCAGTGGGGTAGGTATTTCTCTGAAGTATACTGAACAACATAAAGATCTCTAGATTTAATGGTAACAGTGTTAATTACTAAGTGATAATTAGTGTAATGATACTTCTGAATGTTACTGAAGTGATCCATTAATTATATTAGTAAAGCACCTGGTAGTTTTTCATTTAACATTCTCAGTGAAATTTCTTTTTCAGTCTGCATAGCTCTTCTCAGTTACCGAAGTGAATAAATTCAGGCTATGTAGTACAAATATTAGAAATTAACCAATAGACTCGTGGAAAAAATGGCTTAAATAGATCATACATTTATATAAGAAGATGTAAAATAAATATCAGTTTATCGGAAGAACTCATAGATAATGATTTCTTTGGTAAAGAGTATACCCCAAAGAACAGAAATAGCAGCCAGAGCTGTCCCAGTTCTGAAGGAAAAAAACCTATCTCATGGGATAAATAAGTGTATATAGCGACATTAAAAGACAGAGGGCGCTGCAGCAGCATAAAACTGCAACAGAAAGTTGCTTTTGTAATGCCAGAATTACACAAGCATCTCCTTTTCCCATGCTTCCAATTTTAGCAAAATGCTAACTTGTTTTTTTCTCTATTTTTATATCAAACTTTTTTTATGAGGTCACTTTTTATCTTTGCTGGTCTTGAAATGTTAAGAAGAAAAATCAATTCACACTGTGTCAAACTTTTCAGATTATTATGCTTAGTTCTCTTCACAGAATTGATACACCAGAGCACTCTAAAAATTGCCTCCCTGAAAATGAATGTTGCTTATAAAAGTGAGCTGTTACAGATGCCTTCAAAAACATGGAAGTTATTAACTAAATGGTCCACTGTGTAATGTTTTATTTTATTCTCAGCATATATTAGAATGAATTTTTTATGTTAATGGCTGAATAGTAAAACAGGAGGCAAATTTAGTATGCCATAAACTACATTCAGTTTCGTCTTCCCAGCTTTGCCCTAAACAAGACAGGTAACTTTGGACAGTTCACTTCCAAGTGCCAGAATACTCTGTCATTGAAATAGCTGAAGATATTTAGTGACGAATTAGACAAGACACATGAAGAACTAACAACATGTGTTTCTTCAAGATTGCCAGCAGATTAAGTTAAATTTTTCCAGATCAAGAGTTTAAAATATAAAATTGGAGACAGAGTCAGAAAAACAAATAAACATCCCCTGCCAAAAAAAAACCCAAACCAACAATAAACCCCAACAATAACAACAATACAAAACAAGCCAAAACTCTGTTTCTGTTTCCTATTTTCCCTTTTAAGTGAATGTGATATTGAGTATAGGTTTGCATGACTTGAGGAGCTTATGCTACCCCTGCATGGTTGTCTTGGGAAGGGCTTAGGCACACTGCTTCTAGGGCATACAGTTCTCCAAGAACTAGAACCCCAGAGGACAAACCATGCCACTCTCACAGGTCTTAATATTTACATAAAGTGAGTATATATTCAAAATATTTGAGAAAGTAGTCCCTTATAAACATTTTACAAGTCTATTCTGTTTCTATGATGCAAAAAAGCCAGTAGCAGCGTAAGGGTTAATTAAGTACAGATTTTATTTCTTTAGATTTCCAATTGTAAGTTTCCAAATTGTATGCTGTAAAATAAATCTTGAGACTTTTTACAAGGATAAATGAAGAAAAGATATTGTATTATTATAGAATACTGCTGCCAGTTTTTATAATATCCACTTTCCAGGAGACAAAGAGGGCCATTAGACTAAAAACTGCAGAGATGAAGCAGAATTTAGGAAAAATAGATTCAAAACTAGATTTTTATTTTTTTTTTGGCGGGGGGAGGGGAGGAGCATTTGGCTCAGTCTGCATTGCATGAGAAACAAGGCAACATATTTTAGAATATGAATCATGTAGGCATCTACAGGGACTGTTTCTGACAAGATTATCTGTATTAGAGAAAAAAATCAAAACAACAAAAATTAATTTAAAAAACAGTAGTGTAAAACAATAGCTTTTAGATCTCTGATCTAACATGCGGGTGCATTGCTATAAGCATGGGAAACAGGAAATAAGAAAGCAAGATCCTAGAGTAGGAACTTACTTAAAATAAAGCAAATTCCTTAGTGAGGCTGGTTTTGTACATATATGTATATATGTATACGCATATATGAAGAGGGGGAATTAAAACTATGAGGAGAGGAAATTGGAACTACAGAAATTAAGATTTTTTTTCTCATATTCTTCCTTTCATCAAACAGGAACAGATTTGAAGCAGATGAAAATTTGTACCTAGCTTATCTGAATATTTTCACATTAAGCAACTGAATGGAAATTCTTCTGAAGACAGCATGGGAAATTCAGTCTAATATTTCTGAAGAAGCATGTATAGACTGACAAGACGTATGAATTATTTTGTAAGACTTAGTCATGTATCCAAAAATAAAATTGCATACTGTTTTATATCTGCTTTACAAAGCATGTCTGCCACACATCTTGCTGGTCTATCAAACTTGCATGCTGAATACTATGTGACCCAAAATTTTGATATTGAGTACCAGGTTGATTTGATCAGAGAAGCCAAGCAAACCTACAAAGGGTCAAACTGCTTTAAATGACAGCTACTGCAGGATAAAGCTCATTCTCTGCTATGATATTCTCTGACTAATACCCCCTAGGAAGGATTGGTGGAGAAAGAGGAATGTTTCTGTCAGTTCAAATATATACATGCCTTTATATTGCAACTGGTATTTTAGGCGTAACTTTGTAGGCATGCTGGAGTCTGTAATGATAATGGAAGATAAAGAGACTTGTTAGACTAAGAGAATGTGATGAATAGTATGAAAGTAGAAAACAGTTCCCTTCAAAGGTCAAGGACCAGATCAAAACAAGATATGAGCTTAATATTTACGGAAGTTCAAAGAGGCAACTTATACGTCCACATGCAGCTTTTCTGCATTCTGGATGTACTACTCTGCATAGCCTGAAAATCTGCAATTTCTGCCTGTGGGTGCCCACAAGTCCCCTACTATGGCTAAGACTTAGGTGTACTCTGTTTCCATACTGGATAGTTACAGAGGTGTTCAGGGGAGAGAAAGCATATTGGTGGCAATGTTGTGTGACTCAGAAACACATAAACTATTTTGCACAATGCTAATGGTGCAAATTCTTCACTTTGCTACTGATAAACATTCCTGCCCAAGCTGACAGAATGCAAGACTTTGTGTACTCTTCTTTGTTACTAGCTGTACTTCTTTTCTTTAAAAAAACCTGACCTTCCTGCTTTTTTTTCAGCATATTTTTTAGTGTGTGGAACATGAAAAAGTACATTGATAAAAATACATACTTAGTTTGAGCTTTCTCTTGAATCTTAGCAAGACTAGTTCTAGAGACATATTTAATGTGTTACTACAGAAAGCATGATTAAAGGCAATATTTAATTTATTCGTAAACAGCACACATATAATGCTGGTGGAATTATAACAATGTTAATAAGAAAAGACTAAATGGTTTCAGTATAATCAAGAATTCATCAGGTAGGTATTTCTCTACAAAAGAGTAAACTTTTAAGTAAACTTATTTCTAGCTCTGTCTGTAATCATACACTATTGTAGAAGAATTCTATTTAAATATACACATAGGATTAGTTTTTCTTTCTATATATGACCACAGAGGCCTGATGGAAGAAAGGGAGAAAACTAAATATACAAAAATATTATGCCAAAAGGTGTTCACATTTTAGAGGTAGTTAGAGGCATCAGGGTACGCATGAGGCACTAGAGACCATCCACAAAATTAATTGGGGGGAGCCCCAAGATTTTGTAGAACTTGGCAAATTACATCGCTGTTGCAAATTAACTTGAGCAATTTCTTATTGTACTGAAAATCTAGCCAGGCAAGAGGCAATTAATTAACCTAATTAATTAACCTAATTGCCTTTTAGCTGGACCAGGATAAGGCTAAAAGAGACACTTGTGGTTTCCTACAACCCATCTAGTAGAGTTGCTTTTAGGTCCCAAGGCTTCTGTGGTCTGGCTGTGAGCCATAACTTGTTTTCTAGGTCCTCAGCCCTCTCTTCATGCAAAAAGTTGATCTGTTCCTAAGCCTTCATCCAGAGCCCTCTTCCTCTTTTTTTTTTTTTTTTTTTCCTGTTCAAAGAACCTCCTGCAGGTTATAGCTGTTGCCCTGGAGGTCTGTAAACTAGTAAGAAGTTGATCAGGTGTTTATCTTCATATATATGCTGTCTGTACTTTCTTCTTTAAAACTGTACCTCCACTTATCATTCTCTTCCTTACAAATGTGTTTATTTTCTCTGCCATTTCCGGTTTTCTCTGCAAGCGTATCATGGGGTTTTTTGTTTACTGCTGTCATAGCTGGGCCTTTTTAGAGTCCCTTATATTATGTTTTCTTGTAATTAGGAAATGACCTTGAACCATACAACATTAATTTTGTAGTCCTAACTTAGTTTTGATATTTTATCTAGTCAGAATTAAAGTTTGAATTTTGCAAGCCCAACAGAGTAAGGTGCATCATAAGATTTCCAGTCTGCCCTGAAAAGGTATTAAAATGAAAGCAATGAAATCCTTTCAGATTTATAGCTGTGTACAAGTTCAGTCAATTGCCTCAGGCTCATTATGTTTGTAACAAGATTCCTACAGAACACAGTAGAAGAATACATTGCTAAAACACTTGAAATAGGAATATTTCTGTGGGCTTCTGAAGATTGAATGAGATTTCTATCCAAGTTTCCTTACCTTTAAAAAACCTGTGTGCAACAGACCATGGAAGAAAGGGTTCTAAATAACAAGGAGTTCTCCAATAGGGAATTTTGTATTTCTGTTAGTATTAGAAGTACATCCATACCAAATATTTGATATTAATTCCTACAAATCCTAATCTTTTTTTATGTTTTTATTCAGACTGAATATTAGTAGCTACCTCTTCTTGATGCAACAAATAGTGTGTAGAAAATAGTCTACATAGTTAAACTGTCAAATGCAAAGACAGTGAAGGTTGTGCAGCGCTGTCTGTAGGGTTTTGTTCTATCTATTTTTATTAACTGCTGTTGTGAAAAAGAAGTGGTTTTGTATAGCTGACATTTTTGTAAGGCCTGTGGAAAATGTACTCTAAAACTTTTCCAATTGGAGATGCAACCTTAGTCACCATTGGCAAATAGAGCAGCGTAGGTGACAATTTCAGGTTCTCCTTGTAGTAGTATCCCATGACAGTTGAAAGATTAGGGACATGCAGTTATTTCATAAAATCAATCAGTTCTGAAATACTGGAAGGAAGCTGAACCTGCTTCTACTTCTGGGAAGGCTCCAACAGATTACTTCAGCAATAAGTTGAATAAAGATTACAAGTCTCCAGACAGTATTTTACTGCAACTTTAACCATCACTTGCAGAAATGAGCATTTACGGGAGAGCAAGTTTACTTTATTTTAAGAGAGGCTAGTAAATGCATGGAACTAGAATAATGGATTTCACATTTATATTAAACAGCAAGACTTAGTCATTGAATAGGCTGACTAAACAAATTTTATAAACCAGATGCTCTATCTCATTTCTCAGATGCTGCAATACTGAGAGTCATATATATTTATATACTTATATATTTATTTTTATGTATTTAAATATTTCTATATTTGTATTTTATAGGCATTTATAGATTTATGTTCATATATATTTCCATATCTATATATTTTTATATGCTGTAAATTTACATATTTTATTCAAATCATTGTCTTCAGCTGAAATATGGGACAGATTTATAACGCATTTCTTAAACACAAGACAGTGAGCGAATTCTAAACTTTTACAGAGCTCGAAACTATGTTTCTCTACTTAGTTAAGATTTGTTTCTAACAGATCTTGTATCTCTACTGAATTAACTTTTTGTTTCCAAGCAACCTGAAATATTTTGACCTCCATCACTTGTCCCTAACCAATAGAGCAAGCCAAACAAAACTGAACTGCAAACAAAATGTCTGCCAGATGTCTTCCATCTAGTTTTCTTTAACTGTGGAATCAAAATTTCTCCATGGAAAGGTATAAAAAAACCTGATATCATATTAAAAAAAAAAAAAAAACAACAAAGATTTTACAGTATGGCTTAGAAAAACACTGTTCCTAGCTACTGAATCACACTGTCTAGTGCTGACATTATTTAGAAGCATTGGAATTAAAAGCTATACAGAAAAGATATAAAAAAAAAAAGGCCCACAACTTTTTAAAGGAATTTGTTAGGATTAGAATTAGTACAACTAATAGAAAGTTGCTGTGAAATTATATAACACTGGGGGAATTCAGATAATGTAGGTCAGACAGTAAACTAATAAGGGATTATGAAAGCTGTCTAAGCTGCTAGGATCTGGGGTGCAACCCAGGAAATCAACAGAAAGGGATCCTTGTACCTAAAACAACTTAGTCTGCAACCATGAAGAACTGAGAAATGCAACTATCTGCAGCATCTCAAATCTATACATGTGAGAGAAAGGTACACAGAAACGATCCACTATGATGACACCTTTCTCAAAGTCACCCACATGGCACTTTCCTTAAGCATTAGTTAGCTTTATGTAGCCAGATCTACTGGTATAATATTCATCAGGTGCATGTACCATTACCAAGGTGGGCACCCAATAAAGAAGTTCACAAAACAAAGTTTCATCATCCATGTGCAACTAACTCGTAAAGGCGCACATTATTAAAACAGTGAAAAATCAACTAAAACCCCACATTCAAATACCCCAGTCCCCCACTAAAACCCAAACAAACCCTCACACAAGTAACTGACAACAAGAAAATCACACAGCAGAAAAATATGAGATTCCCAGTAGGCAAAAATGAACATACAGTACTCTATATCCTGCCCCTCTACTCTGCCCTCGTGAGACCTCACTTGAAGTATTGTGTACAGTTCTGGTGTCCTCGACATAAAAAGGACATGGAACTGCTGGAACAAGTCCAGAGGAGGGCCACAAAGACTATCAGGGGACTGGAGCACCTCTCATATGAAGATAGGCTGAGAAAGCTGGGGAGCCTGGAGAAGAGAAGTCTGTGTGGAGACCTCATAGCAGCCTTCCAATATCTGAAGGGAGCCTATAAGGATGCTGAAGAGGGACTCCTTATTAGGAACTGTAGTGATAGGACAAGGGGTAACAAATTCAGACTTAAACAGGGGAAGTTTAGATTGGATATAAGGAAGAAGTTCCTTACTGTAAGGATGGTGAGGCCCTGGAACATGTTGCCCAAGGAAGCTGTGAATGCTCCATCCCTGGCGGTGTTCAAGGCCAGGCTGGACAGAGCCTTGGGTGGTATGGTCTCTTGTGAGGTGCCCCTGCCCATAGCAGGGTTTTTGGAACTAGATGATCTTAAGGTCCTTTCCAACCCTAACTATTCTACGATTCTGTGATTCTATGTACTTGTACTGTCAGCATTTTCTACACTGAGGATGTTACTGAACACCTGAGTGGACATAAACAGAAATCTTTTCATAATTGATAGAAGCATGGAAAGTTTTCATAACATTTTCTTCCCTATGCCTGCTAGCCCTTGACAGCAGGTATCTAAGTGATAGATGCTAGTGTGTAAGCTGCCAAGGACACAGGTTCCAAGGAAAAATATCCTCTAGGCTGCGCTTGTTTCTTCACTTGAAAGCTGAAAGGAGAGCCTGCATTCTCTGTTATATCTCTGCAAAAGGTCCCATTTTTGCAATGGATGTTTAATGATCTTTTTATACTGTGATCTGGAATATTAACTCTATGGTTTAACCTAGATACTGAAAAAAATCCTCACCAAATTCAAGTTGTAGATGAAATGTTGTGATCTAGTTTCTTCTTTACCATTGATATTCCAGTGACCGAAATATTATTAGCATCCTGAAGAAACATCTCAAGTGCACAGAGTCTTCATTCATCAAAGAGCACAGATAATTGAAGCAAGCCACATGCATCCCTGCACCATTCCCTCTGATTCTGACCAGTTTATATTTGCCTTTTACTGAGAACCTGTTTTCTTTGGCTACTTGTATATAGATCAAAATAGAGGCTACCTGCAGTATAGTTTTCTTGAAGGAATTGAAGATATTCTTTTATGAAATAACTGAGTTCTACATTCACTATCTCTGTATTGCTTTTTCCACTCCTTTTTTTTTTTTTTTTTATTTTTTTGTTATGCATATACCTCTGATTTCAACACAAGATGGGAACCATACCCCTGATGGAAATTCCTAGTCCTAAATCACTCTTATGTATTCTTGGCAGTTCTGAATTAGAGTTTGGCATGTGTCCTCATCTTTTAATGGAACTAAGAAGGTGCATATGGCAGCAATAAGCTGAAACTTGCACTTTCAAAGAACATGAGCATCAGAACTCATTTTATAGGTGCTGCAGCACACTTGCAATTCCTCTATGTCTGACAGTGGTAGATACCAAGACTGGAATCAAACCATGATGCCTGCTATCCTCAGTTTCGAGGTTTATAAGCTGTAAATCCATGTCTGTCATGCTACCAGAAACTATTGCCTATGTGGCCTACTTTTGAAAAGCTGTCACATTGGTTTTCTCAGTGGTCATTGTGGTCAACTACAGTGATTGGAGCAATGCCACTTTCCCTCTCTGTGAACAATCCTAGTAATATACGTAACTTTTAGGTGAAAGAAGATAATGCTGGATATCTAAGAGATTATGCTAACGTAACTGTGGGACAAAGATAAGGTTTATGTAGAGACTATTGTTTGTTTCCTGTGGGACTGTCATACCCCACATTGTATCTTTCTGCCTAGCTGGAAACTCAACTGGACATTGCCCATAATGCTGAAACAAGACCTTCGCTCTTAGATTTCACCATTTTCCTGGTATGCAACCCATGGCATGAAGAAATATTTCTTTAGCCTGGTGTTGTGGTTTAAGCTTAGTTGTAAATTAGACAAAGCATGTAGCCTGCTTGTTTTCCCCCCACAACCTGTCC
>WYDI02015199.1:0-38994 GCA_009867235.2 Psittacus erithacus
GGGTGGGAGCAATGCCAGGCACAGCTACAGGTTGGGCAGAGAAGAGATTCAGGGCAGCCCTGCAGAGAAGGACTTGGGGGTACTGGTCAATGAGAAAATGAACACGAGTCGGCTTCAGTGTGCGCTCACAGCCCAGAAAGCCAGCCGTATCCTGGGCTGCATCAAAAGGAGTGTGACCAGCAGGTCAAAGGAGGTGATCCTGCCTCTCTGCTTTCGTGAGACCTCACTTGGAGTATTGTGTGCAGTTCTGGTGTCCTCAACGTAAAAAGGACATTGAACTGTTGGAACAAGTCCAGAGGAGGGCCATGAGGCTGATCAGGGGACTGGAGCACCTCCCCTATGATGATAGGCTGAGAAAGTTGGGGCTGTTCAGCCTGGAGAAGAGAAAGCTGCGAAGAGACCTCCTAGCAGCCTTCCAGTATGCAAAGGAGGCCTATAGGGACGCTGGGGATGGACTCTTCATTAGGGACAGTAGTGACAGGACAAGGGGAAATCGGTTCAAACTTAAACAGGAGAAGTTTAGATCAGATATAAGGAAGAAGTTCTTTACTGTAAGAGTGGTGAGGCACCTAGATAGATTTTCCAAGGAAGTTGAGAATGCTCCATCCCTGGCAGTGTTCAGGATTGGGTTGGACAGAGCCTTGGGTAATATGGTTTAGTGGAAGACGTCCCTGCCAATGCAGGGGCGTTTGAACTAGATGGTCTTAGGTCCTTTCCAACCCTAACTATTCGATGATTCTACATACTCTTCCCTAGAGGTCTGTTCCAGGCCACTTGCAGACACATAATAAGGGAAGAGTGAGGCCTTTTGTCTGTCCTGATGTGGCCGCCTCTGTCACAGATGCAAGGGTTATTTTCTTTTTGGTTGGTTTGGTTTTTACTTGAAAGACTAGTAACATTTTGAAAACAACAATAATGTTGAGCACAGCATTTACAGAAGTTTTGTGGGATTTATACTGTTTGCTCTTGGTATGTCCTTTGCCCTGTCATATCTGATTTAGCCCTTCTTTCCCTTCTCTACTTCCCCAAGAATTCATCTGAACTCATCATTCCATTTCATGAAGCACTAAACAGCCCTGAACAATGAATTAAGAAGTGTTTTGCCATTCAGTACTCAGCACTTTTTTTTTTTTAGTTTTAATGGAGATTAGGAGGGGAACAGCTTTTGAGGTTGTTACAGTACCTACAGATTGATATATTTGGTTCAAGAGAAGAAAACATTGTGTTTGGTGAATATTGTGCATTGTAGAGATGATATTACAAAGATCTGATTGATCTTTTTCAAAGTTCAGTCTGTGAAATTCCTTAGCTTCCTTTGTAAACATTTTTTAAGGAAGCATTTCTATCATTTTGCCATGTACTGAAATTCTTATTCTCATTAAACTTTATGACTGACGCTCTGGAAACAAGATGCATTAATCAAAATGTTTGTTATAGTATCAGATCATCTATTCAGTAATTATTTACAATGCGCCTAAGGCCGATTTCAGTGCAGCTGCATGGGAAAACCATGTTCATCTGCTCTATCTTAACCTCTGAGAATTGTTTGTACCTCAAAGGAGGAGCAGCAAGTAACAGAAACGTTGGAAAGAAATAAAGTGGAGTACTTGACTGGACAATAATTTGTAGTATAAAACCTAGAGAAGCAAGATATTTTTCTCTTTCAGTAACCTCACTCTGTTTTCATCCATAGAGAGGACGGTAAGCAGCTTTATAACCCAATCGAGTATCTGTGCTTCTATATTGATACTAATTAAAAATAAATTGAATCCCTAAATCACAGGGGTTTATTTTTATGCCTAAACATTTGTTTCCATAATTGTATTGCAGGAGTTGTTCTTGCTTATCACTTGCTTCTGGTCTCAGAAGCTACCTGGTTATCAGTACCAAAAAAAATCTTCCACTACTGAGTTGACATAAATAAACCGCTCAATTCTGTGAGACACAGATAATGCCCTGAATTTCTTGGCTACTGAGTCTTGTAGATTTAGAATCACTGCTTTAAACAAATATGAAATGACACCATATAAAAAGTATAAAGCATTTTTTTTTATCCAATCTTTGTCAGATATGCATCATTTTTTAAGCATGCAGTTTTACTCTTCTAGCAGCAAACCTTCCTATATACTGGCATGTAGGAACTGCTGGAAGAGAGCTGTCTCCTCTTATGAGCTGAGTGAGATTATTCCCATTTCAGTGTGAAGCCTGCTATATCTGTATTCTGTAGGTAGTGCTGCTGACAGGTCTGTGAAAAAGGGCTCCACATCAGTGTTCCAAAATCTTTTCCTAAAAAGAAAATGTTAATCCACAGGGAAACTTCTAAGAAATATTGTGTTGCTTCCTTATTGTGATATAATATTGCAGTATAGCAAACAATCTCATGGTGAAGTAGATTCTTTGTTTTGCTCAAAACCTGTTATTTTCACTAGGGAGTACTTGTTTTCTGGAAGTATTTGCTTCAAATAATCATCTTGCAGAAATTTTTTACCTGCAAGTCAGACTTACTGTTAAAATAAAGAAATACCAAGAGATTTTCATTTGTCCATGAGTATCCAGTGAACCTGTGGTTTAATGTACTTATCCCTCCACAAGGCCTGAATGTGGGAAATACAGATACAGATACAGTTATATATACAGCTAGCGACTACTGTCTAGTTTAAAAGCTGCCTGGAATAAACAAACTAATGGCTTTTCTAGGCTCTGATCCCACAAAAGAGAGATAAATTTGATCCCACAAATTGAAGAGGTATACTGGCTGAAATTCTGAAATAAAATTACTGTTTTCTGGTAATCTTAGGATGTATGTGTGCTAGTCCTAAGGAAAGATAATCAAAAGGTTGCACTGATGTCCTCTTCATGAGGGAATGCAATAGGACATAGACAGCAGCCATTAAAATTGTGCTGTTAAACTTTCTAATGCAGGCTGAAATGAAATGTAAATAAAGGTTGAAATGTATGTCTAAGTTTTTTACTTTCAACACAGTTTTTAACAGAGCCATTTCAAACTAGAAATAGTAAGGAAAAAAGTCTTCTAAATAATTTTGAAGTGTGTGAAAGAGGCTGAAATCAGAAATTTCAGCTGATGTGATTTCATATTTAGTCTTGTCCGAAGTGTAACAACACACATCTTAAGCATTTTGACCATGCATATACACATGATGTTAATCCTTCTCTGAGCAAAAATTGAAATATTATTAATATGCTATCATCAGACTTCCATGCAATCACAACTTTTTTGTGATTTATTTCTTTCAGTTTGCCTGTTACCTTTGATTTAAACAAAATTTACGGAAAGAAATATAAAAAAAGATGTGAAACAGATAAAAGAATGCTATCTTAACTAATAAAAATGCATTATGATGACCACAATTGCTACAAATTTCCCCAGACCTACTTTCGCTGCTTCAGAGCAATACATTGTAATCTTTTCGTAGGACCCCAACTGAGATTACAAAGAGAATCTATATATTTAAATTAAAGTTGAATACTGAAGCACAGTGATATGAACTGCTAAAATAAAGCAGTTAATCTGACTTCAGTATTGGAAAAAGATGCATACCGAGGGAGCATGTGATGGTAGTTGAAACCCAAGGAAAAATTATTTTTCAGTGCTGTTCCAACAGAAGCTGTTGGTATTAAGATCTTCCACAGGCAAAAATAATTTAAAATAATGAAATGCATCGCTGTGTTTAAAAAAAGGCTAAGCTGGAGACATACGTGTGGCAATTTAATATTTGTTGGCTAAGTAATAAAAATAGATTGTGATTAGCTTCTGAAATATATTTAAGCATCTTTCTAAAAATACTATATTGATGAAAGAAGTGATAAATGCACAGCTGATTTGGCACTATTCAGAAATAGTATAAAATATACATTTTCATTTTGAGATGGCTGACTGATCTTAAACTTTTTTGCTACTGACACTTGGAGATGTTTTCATTTTCCAGAACAGTGCTTTTCAGTGAAAGTTCATTCTAATCAAATAGAGATGGTCATTAGATCATGTCACTATTTAAATAACCATGAAGAACATTTTTCCCCTTAAGTAACAGTTTATCATATTTTCCACTCCTTTATTAGTGTTCATCTAATAAACACTTTCTTATGCTGCATCTGCCAAATCTTACTGGTATTTTAATATTAAATGAACACAAGATACTCTGTTTATGAAGATAGATTTCAAAAATCAGTATTATTTGCTTTGCGTAGAGAGATTTGGAGGCCACAGAAGTAATTATGAAGTGTAGGGAAAAGCACCGAATGGCTGGTAAAAGATACATTTAAAACTCTCTGGATGCAGTTCACAGAGAATTCTACTTAGTCCTCAAGTTTGCAAATAGCGTAGTGTGAATAATAAGAACCAAGTAAATCTGGGAGGGTGAATGGAAGCAGTCTGGTTGTTTACTTGATGAAATGCTACTGAGAGGTAAACATTCTCTTGTCTCCATGAAATGGAGTGCTCTTGAGAATTTATTTTTAAATTGAGAAAAACATACTTCACTTTAGAGAGTTTTGCCATCTGAATTCATAATGGAGAAATAGTTCTGAAAAGGTGCTCTTTTCCTGGGTCCTGGGTTTTTGATTTGTGAAAAACTGAGAATTAAAATGATCAGGAGTCACTACAAATTTGTATGGATATCCTCTCTCTTCAAAGCATCCAGTCTTTTAGTAAGTGATAGTGAACTGCCAAGAACTGGTGCCCCTTGAGAGAAATGCGAAAACAAACAGAAAAAGTCTGTGCCAATCTTTTATTAAGATTAAATAATGGCTTTTCCAAGAGCTTGCAAAAAAACCCCTTTGAGTGCCAAACACTTATGCAAATATAACACAAACACATTTAAGAACCATATATTATCCGCACACCTTTTGTCCCCTGTGAAAGATGAATGTTTTTCAGTGTGAAAGTATTAAGTTTTAGTCTCAGCTTCTCCACTTGCTCAGTATACAAGTGGCCCCAGGGTTTGCACTGGCCCCATGGTGAAGTAGGAGCAAAAGCAGGTTTAGCAGGTCAGGCTGGCACATATGTTCCCTCTGCCCAGAAAACAACATAAGGCAAAAGTTAGCCAAAGCTGGTAGGTCACATTAAGTCTGAGGTTATCACCTATCAGTTTGTACTCAAAAAAAAAAAAAAAAAAAAAAAAAAAAAAAAAAAAAGGTCAGGAAAGTTTTGTTTTGTTTTTGTCTTTTATTTCTTTTCCTTTTTCTTTTTCCTTTTCCTTTTCCTTTTTTTTTCTTTCTCTTTTTCTTTTTCCTGTTATCTCTTTTTTCTTCTTCTTTTTCTTCTTTTTTCTTTTAATATTTCTTCTCTTTTCTTTGTTTTTAAATGACAGACTGTATCTGTGGCCAGAGTACTTGAAGCAACATCTGAGTGCAGAATGCTGCATCTCTCTAGTTTTAGAGAAACTTCACTTATTTCATCATTGTCACCCTAGTCCTGAGAGACTGAGAAGATAAGTAAGACACCTTTGTTCTACAATTAAATGTGTAATCTAATAATAAATCTGAGATGGCTGGAGCTCATGTTACAGCAGAGTGGTGATTAGCAGAAAGCTATAGCTTACATCACGGAAATTCAGCTGGTTAGTGACACAAAAATTAAGTTACACTGTTTCCTAATCAAGGCAAATCTGACAGAAGGAAGGATGCGCAGTAGACAGAAGTCCCCACCCAACAACCATATCCACAATAATGAAAAAGCTTTTGCTTGCTTTTGTGAGTGTGACTATTGGCATATCGGCACTGAAATGTACTTCGTACCTGAGTGCCAGCTGAATCATCCTCATGGTCACTCTTACACTGTTATGTGGGATTTCCATATATCCTACTGAGGATTATGTTAAACTTCCACACACACACTAATTTACATGGATTGGCACATAAATTTCTTTTTAGATCCCCACTAATCTTTAGAGGTTTTACTTTGCTGTTGGGACATCCCTTTCTTAGAAAGTCATTTTGGATTCAGGGCTAGCACTTGTATTTCTTTTCTATTTCAGGTTGTATTTTGTTAAATTAAAATATTTTTTTCTTTGGAAAGGCTTTGTTTACCAAGGATAGTCCAATGTTTTGCATTCCTCATTCATCATACCACCAATACGTGTGTCATATGCAAAATATATCAGCAACATTTACAGCCAAATCATTTTGTTGGCTCTTACTGTGTGTACACAACTTCACTTGGATGTTGGGTGGGGGTGGGGGTGGGGGTGTGTTTGTGTTTGTGTGTGTGTGTTTGTGTTTGTGTTTGTGTGTGTGTGTGTGTGTGTTAAGTTTCAGATTTTAGCTACTTGTGTGCAGACAAACCCCAGAAAAAGAACCATAATTAAGTAGATTTATTCCGTGTGAGGAATGTGGCCATTCCTGTGCAGTAATTTTTACATTATAAGGTAGTAGTAGGCAAGAGTTTCTTGTCATGGATGGTACATATTGAGAAACCGCTTTGCTTAATAGAACATTGCAATTCCTAGAATAGTTTACTAACCTGTACAAGTATCTATGCAATAACTGTTTTCTTCAGTAGTGGTACTAGAATTTTTAAATACTAAGAAGCAGTTTCAAATTTGAATTTTGGGGGGTTTTGAAAGGATTTCAGTTGAATACATCAAGAGTTTGGTTTCAGGTTATAAAGAACCCAACCTGAACTCCTAAATACAGTAAGATTATTTAACTCATGAGAGTTAGGAAAAGGGTAACTTCAGCACCTGTTAAATAGCTCATGTGTGTTATGCATTAGAAAAGTAAATCATAGGACCAGTGATGTTTTATAGCTTAATAGTTAGGAGTAGACTACATTAAATTATTCATAATATGTGATGAAGACACCATCTTTGTTTCCCCAGACAGATCAAAAAACAAGGATTAACTACCAGTGATTTATTTAAAGCCAGAGCCCTGCTTTTAGGGGCGGCATCCTATCATCACTGTAAGCTGACAATTTGAATATCAATTTCTGCCAACTTTCTTTTTATGAAGAAAAATCTTCACCTGTTTGCTTCAAGTACCTTCAAATCTTCTCTTGTGAAAAATCTTTGTGTAGTGTTTTGTTCACAGAAAAGTATTTTTCATTTGTCTGTTTTCCTTTCTTCCCTCTGAAGATTGTCACTCCAATAGTATATTTCCTATCAAGTAAGACTCAAGGTGATCAAACTTTGTCATTTAACAGATCTTCAGCTTTTCCAGTACACATAGAGAGAGCTAGCCAAAGAAGCTGTGTTTTTGTTCATCACTCTTTTTAGGAAAGTCTCTTGTCTGACTTTGAAGCCTGCCTCTCCCTAGGGGTTTTTAAAAGCATTCATTTTTAAGCAAGTCAACACAAAAAGAAAAGTTTGGAACTTTTATCTCTTTTTACCTCCCTTTTCAATTTTGTGCCTCCAGAAGTCAATAAGGTCTTAGCTGAGCCTTTAAGGCACTGGTCTCTGTCCTGGGGATGATGTGGATCTGTAGTACTCCAGCAGGCGCTCAGGAAGGCATTATGCCTCAGGGAAGCAGAATACTCCACACAACTACTAATGTATGGTAGGAGCACTGCCTGCTGCTGCCTTCCTTAATTGCTGCTCATGTGCTCCCTTCCACAGCTGGTTGCTTCTGACAATTATTGAGTGGAGACCATGACCCCATTCCATCTGCACCCCTTTTAGGGTTGTTACTGTAAGTAGCACAAAACAGAAGCTTTTTATGGTTTATTTTTATTATACATGTGGCACATCAGAGATTTACAGTGTTCTGCTTCTCTAAAAGCCAGTTCCTAAGAGCTTAGCTGATTCATTAGGGTATATATGTATTATTAGAAATTTAACTCTAGTACTAGAATAATTAGAGCTTACAAAAGAGGCATGTGAAAGAGAGAAAAGATTTATTATTTTCCTTTTCAATGCTCGTTGCCTTGAAAAATGTTAGCAGTAGGGGAAAAGTATTAAGTTGAAGGTTTTTAGGTTCCTTCTTTCTGGATAGACATCAAGGTAAGTCACTTTTGGACATTCTCAATAGTTCTGATAAATTTTCTACTTGATGTTGCAAAAATATGTACAACAATAATAAATAGGGGTGTCTGTCCAAATGTTTTAGGCACTCTGGTCACAAGTTATTAAAGAGGAGAAAAGGTAAGATTAAAATTGAAAGACTGTGTTTCTCTTTAAAGCCATCAGAACTGAACCTTGATAGAATTCAGAAAATACATAATTTGTTTTCTGTCACAGGAAAAAAAAAATCTTGTAAAACCTTTTGGGAAACATAAATAAAAGCTGGCAGGTTTGGAGGTTTTGTTTTCTCCTGGTTTTTTTTGGTTTGTTTTGTTTGTTTAGGGTTTTTTAAGAGATTTGGGAATGTTCATTAACTTTGATGTTTATTCATGTTCCTTATCTCTTCACACAGAAACGTACTGCATGATGCAAGTATGAATGAGAAAGAAGGGACTGAGGTACAAAAGAACTTAGCAGAGATAAGATGTGCTCTAAGGACTTATTCTGTTACAAAGAAGGAAGGGCTTAATGCAGTAGTGCTGTGCGTGTTTCAGAGGATGCAAGAATTTGATGATCAGCTTTGACAAGAAAAAGTGCTAGACAGTTCTGTCTAAAATATAAATAAATAAACTAATTTTATCATAGACAATGCTGAATAAATCAACATAATAGGATACCCCTACCACAAAAATGAAAAATTGTGAAATAACTTCAACTGCAGAGAACTTACTGTGGTAAAGGTACTTGTTACAATAGAAGATGTTCATTATGTAGACAAGAAGAAAAGACAAAAACAAAAGATAAATCCAGTTATGGACAGTTAGTAACTATGTCACCCCTTTATCAAAATGATGGAGTAGCTTCCTGTGTGAAGGAGCACCTGCTGAGTTATGCTGGAGGAGGCAGCTGGTCCAGTATGCATGGATCTGGTGTTAATACTCAGTGCTTTGCCCTTCCACACTCTTTCTCAAGTGCTGACAGTTTCTTCTAGTGTGCATTACACTGAGTTTGTGCAAGCAAGCACTTCATGAATTGGAATGACCCGGGGTGAGAAGTGTCCTTACGGAGCTTTGTAATGGATGCTATTCCCTGTCTTAGCTCATAAGCGGCTACAAACTGACTTTGAACTTTGAAAGGATGTTTGCTTATATAGGAATGACATCCTCAGAGGAACTGTTCTTTTTGAGTATAAAAGATTGTTTTAATAATAAATTCATGTTCTGATCAGAAAAGATATTTTAGAACAAATTAACTAACCTTTGAAGTCGCAAACAGATGCAATTTTGGATCCAGATATTTAATACAGTGTGTGTATTTAGCGTGACAGATGTATAGATAATTAAAAAAAAAAATGCTACCTTAATTCTTAGATTTGTGAGCAAAGCTGGTCAAAGATTTTTTCAGCAAAATACATCACTTTTCATCTAATAAGTCACTTGGAAATAATTCATTGCAGTTCAGTTAACACTATATATGACACCTTCCTTCTCTCAGGTGGTAACTTTCCTCTTATGATCACTTTATCTAGAAACAGACTGATTTCAAGGAGAAGCTGTCAGATCTAAGAAAGACTTTTTCAGTGGAACAGGAAATGGGAAAGAGAGAACAGATAAAGCAGATGATAGAGTGTCACAGAATAGAACAACTTCAAGTTCAGATTTCTTGTTCAGTTTCTTACCTAAGTCTGTTCTAGAATGAATCAATATTTATTTATAAATTAATAATAGTAAGGGAGAGAAAGGAAAGAGAGCTTGACCTGTTCTCTTATTGCAAAAGGATACCTGAATATGTGTCTAGCTTCAAGCTCCAGCTTTGTCTTAAAAGAACAGTGGATTGAATCTCCGTTTCTCACCTCTTGAACCATTGGGTATTGACTATTAAGGAATTAACCTCTGCCAGACAAGTTACCAAGACTTTAGTTCTCATGGAAATAAAAAAACTGTTACCTGTTTACTTTCTGTTATATCTATTGGTACTGTTTTCTTATACTACAGGATACTTACTGTGGGCCTTTAATATCCAGTAATTGTACGCAATGTCAAATGATCAAGTGCATTTGAGGTTCGTCTTGAAAGTTGTCACTGGAATTTCATTCTTAGAAAAAAAAAAAACACAAATTTTTAAAATACTCAAACCAAGCACTTGGTCAGTCAGCAATACATATGTAGTTGATGAGAATATCATAAGGAATTAATGGTTCAGGCTATGTACATGTCATTAAAATATATTGCTATTGGGAAATAAAATTATAGGGCATGAAACAAATATGAATAAAAATAGTCCTATATTTTGAATTATTTATATTGTTACAGACCCTTCTAAAAAAATATTTTCAGGCTGGCTCTTTTTTTGCAAAATGTACCTGTAAAAAAACCTTAATTTGCTACTTTCTCAGCAAACTAATAGCATCTGTGGGGTTCTAAATAAAGCCATCCAAAAGACAGAAGTTATAAGAGATTATTATTCTATGTAATGACTATTAAAAAAGTAAATTATGCTTGATTGTACAGGCATAGATAAATTACTATATATGTACAGTTGTATATGTTTTTTCTTAGGAACCTGGAGTAGAAATACCTTGTCTTCTGCAGAATAAACCTAAGAAGTATTTTCAAGGAATTTTCTTAAGTCATTATGCCCTGATGGCACCACTAGCTTAATGTTAGGATTAGACAAGTAAAGTAGAACCTCAGTCTGCAAAATCACATAGAATAGCTAAAATAAGTGTATTTCTTTTATGGTTCAGACATTATAATGCACAGAGATATCTTTATCTGAAGCATGTTTTCATGTAGCTTCACTCTCTCATATCCATTATTTATTTTTTTTTTAAGAAACATTCTGAGGCTGTGTTGTGGTTTAAACCCAGCCAGCAATCCAGAATCACACAGTCTCTCTCTCGCTCCCCCCTTCCTTCCTCTCCCCCCACTCCTGGAGGGATGGGGAGGAGAATTGAAAAAATGTAACTCCCACAGGTTAAGATAAGAGCAGTCCATTAACTAAGGTATAACACAAACCACTGCTGCTACCACCAATAATAATAATGATGATAAAGGAAATAACGAGGGAAGGGAATATAGCTGGCTGAAAGTCAAAACCACAGCTCTGCACCAGCTACTAAGGAGAAAAATGTTTGCTACTGCTGAACCCAGGACAGGCTGGTAATGTAATGTTGTCTTGTGAGAAAATTTAGTGTCTGATGTAATTCAGTAGATAATGCAGGGAGCAAAAGCAGTGAAGCAGTGACTTTTGGAAAAAAAAAAAAAAAAGAACAAACAAAACCCAACAAGCAATGACGGCCTTTAATCAGTGTTGTCTAATGTTACAACTTTGCTCTTTAACTTGATTCATTCACTTTGTTGCCTTCATATAGTCAAACCCAGAGTCCATACTGCTAATGGTTCCGTAGCAAGTCCCAGAAAATTTCTACAGAAATATGCTTTCTTCTACCATCTTCTTCATAAAGCCTATATAACAAAGGTAGTGCCTCTTGAAAAAAAAGATTTTTCTTTATCATGCTTGTTCTAGTTATAAACCACCATGGCTACTTATTTCTACAATGCAGCCTCTTGGTTTAGTTGCAGATTAGGTTCTGAAGGCTGTATCAATTAATTCAAAGACTCTGGTCCACTTCTGCAGCACCTAAACAGCAACCAGCTCTCCTTGTAAGAACGTCAACTCCAGTGAGAAGAAACTTAACTGCTTCATCTTTAAATTCTAGCCATAAAAAAAAAAAAAAAAAAAAAGACTGCTTTTCTTGAATACCTTTTGCAGTTTTCTTTATTTCTTCTATGCATGCAATAATAAATATATATACAATATATATTTTATATATAAATAAATATATATAAATATATGCTTTGACTGTGAGCAAAAATCTTCTTCATTTTTTCTTCTCTAATCAATTATTTTTTCAGAGTTTTATAGCCTTAATCCTCTCTTCTGCCCCATTAATTTTATATTGATACAACACATTCTTTTACTGGTGCAAATCAGAAGTAATTGCAAATGGAAACTAATTTTTTTCATGTTTAGGTTTTTTCAATCAGATCATTTGCTTTCTTCTATGAAAAGTTGCTATTTCAATGCATCTGACGATCTGTTTAACTCTTCGGTTGAACGTAAAGAAGAAAACAAAAGTGGGGCAGCAGGAGTTGACAAATTTCCACTCATGCCCAGAACAACATGCGGATCAGCAGAGAGTTAGAGAACTTTCATTATTTCCTGTTATCCGTCAGTTTTCACATTATAGGAACACCATATAGCTAAAGCCTGTTTCAGGGGCCTTTTGTGTTTTTTTCGGTTGCGGGATTAAATTCAGGTTGTAACTCCCATATTTGTAACCACTCTGCAGCAGTGTTTATGTGAAGAGTCCTTTGTGAACTCGTCCTGGTTTGACTAGATTGCTACTGGAAGCTATCAAAGAGCCTTAAAATCCCCAGCACTGGCTTTGCCTTTCCTGTGGGCATTGACCAGCATAACAGTTACTTCACTTCATAGCTGCAGCTGCAGCTTTTCCCTTTCAGCTCCCCAAACCACTTAGCAGCAGGAATGGCAAAGCCTATCTGTTCTGACCTGTAAAGCTTCTCTTATTTCTTGCTGTCTTTGTGCCCAGGAGAGGATGTAACGCTGGTACAGCTTCTGATTAGACGCGGGGCCCCAGAGAGTGGCTGACTTCAGAGCAGAAATGCCGAAGCCAAAAAAACATTGATTTCTAACACATGGATATGAAATCTAATAAAATTTCAGTAATATCAGCCTGTGACCTTTTCTTTTATTAGTGAATTTATGCATAGCTTAGTCCCCGACTCCCTTATCTCTTTGTGTGTGCTGGCGCTGCCTTCAGCATAATTATTGGAAAATTTTGAGTGTTAATTGAGCATGATTGAATTTTGATATGAATCATGCATACAGTATGTGAGAATAAAAACGTGCTTGCATTTTTCTTGGGCTGGGAAGGGACTGGGTAAGGAAGCTTTATTGCAGGACATCAAACTCTGAATTTTTATGATCTGGTTATTTTAATGTATTTCCATGAACAGTAGTCTGGTGACTTAATGCCATGCGGTACAGCACAGGTTTCACTTAAAATCCATTAAGTGTATCATAGTAAGGCTCCTTGCAGTACCGGAATGGAAACTTAGATAACACTATCTTTTATAAACCCTTTATTTTCAGGTGTTTAAGATAGCCATGAAACTTTCCTTTGGGCAGAAACTTGACTAGCAATGTCAAAAATACTCTCGATAAATATATTTTTTGCATATACTTTCCAACTGCTCTTGTTTTTCATTTCAGAAATCATATGAAGGTCATGAATTATAATATTTTGCCAAGTGTTTTGATGCTCCGTCTGTACTACAATTCCATATATTCTTTTAAATTCTTGTTATGTTCTTGTTATATTCTAGATGCTTTTTATCTGTTGAAACTGTTGGTGCAGATGTTTTGGCTTTATAATTGAATGATTTCATTAGCTAAGTGGTTTGAAGTGATTAAATTTTAAAAAATTCAACCTATTAAGGCATTAAAAAACTAGGTTTTCAGGATAGCCTTGAAAACTTGTAAAGTTCACCAGCTTTTTTTATACAGCATTATTGTGCTTTGACTCAAACATTTTCAAGCAAGCAAGAATTAGGACTAATAATTTGAGTTCAACAAAATAAAATGGTGAAATTCACTTTTGTAAGTTTTTGTAAAAAGTCTACTTGTCTAAAAGGTTTAGACATACTGTGCAGAAAGCTGAGTTGACCAATAAGACAGTATTTGCCCAGTTTCTTGTATTTAAATTTGCTAGATAAGGCCACGGTACATGCTGAAATAGTTCAGTTAATTTTTGCATGTGAAAATTCTATTCTGTTTTCATTTTGATTCCAAATTTTTTGATAGTTGGCCATCTTTTTCCCTTGGAATAAAATTACTTTTCATTTGGAGTAACGATACATTCAGATGATATATTGTGAAATACCCAAGCTTGACTGAGTTTTCCTTATATATATAAACATGATTTTTAGATGAATATCTAAACTTAGATCTGTCTTTGCTAGCATAGAAAGTTAATTAATTAATAATTATTAATGATAATTTCTGTTTTATCCTCATAGGCTATAGCTTTTAACCAAGAAAGCTGTATTTTTAGCAAAAATAATTACTATTTAATTTAAATTTGTAAAATTTTGTTTAAAATTATAAAATTAAATAGGATTTCAGAATACATTTTATTAAGAATATACTACTCATGTCTACTATTTTAAAGTTCGAAGACAAAGTCACCTGAGGCTTAGTCACCCAAAAATCTGGTTTCCATGCTGTGCTAAGCATAATGTATGAATTTTCACAAGAAAAGTAAATGCTCACTTCTTTAGCAAGTTGCAGAAGAGACCGTGATTATGAGACATGTACTCTAAAACAGCATCTCAGATATTTAGAATGTGTAAGAACTGCACTTATACCTGGAAGTACATATATGCTTCTAAATAAAAATATTTTAAGAGCATAATCATGCAATATGATTTTTAAGATCTTATTGAAATAATAATTAACAAAGTGAAAGTTAAGTGGATAATTCATTTAAAAAGCCAAATTAATCATAAAGGTTTTTGAGATTACAGGAAAAACTTAATAATATCCACAAACATGAAGAAATGTGAAGAGAGAATCTTTTGTATTTATTCTTCTTTCTTGGTTTTCACTGAAAAGTCTACAAATACCCAGCTCAGGACAGCCTCGCATGTAAGATGCTCATTGATAGACATCCATTAGTGATGAAGAATCTGTCTTTAGAACATCATGTAGTGATAATTTATTTTAATACTTTTTTAATCTGTTGATACTTTGCCAAGGCTGATTTCTGCAGCTTCATTTGTGCTCCTTTTTTTGTTGTCCACAAGTGTTACCACGACATTCAGCTTTCTGACTCCATAGGATGAAGGAAGTACAGGATATCAAATAAAAGCCATAGTTATTTCAAGATATATGTCCAAACTCTTCAGCCAGGTGTAATAAAAATGTTCCGAAAAACCAAACTGCTTTGAATAAACAGATAAGAAAAGCTGTCTGTAAAAATTTGTATTTTAGATTCAATCTGTGCTGTCTTACACTCTACACTTCTGCATTCTTTGCACCAGCAGCTGCACTAACAAGACATGGCTTCATTCAGAAGCACCTAAAAGCATTTTTCCCTTCTAGTAAGTGATTTTGCATTTTTCCCTTTTGAATCTGATTTTTAAATATCTCATTACTTTATAGTGCCCTGGTATAGCTTGGAAATAAGATGATTTTTTTTTCTTAAGATCAATTCATGATGACTCCTCACAAGTTCTATCAATGGAGTATCTCTCCAGTGCCTACCACTTGCAGTTCACAAGTCGTATAGGACTCCATTCAGTAGGATGAGTAATTTAGTGATTTTCATTGCAAAATAAAAAAAAAATAAGTAAATAGAAAAACATATTGAAATATTCCAAGAGAAAATAATATGATCAACACAGTATTGCAATTTTTAAAGTTAATATATATAAATATAAAATATTTGTAAATATGCCTTTGCCCTAAACTCAGTAGACTTTTAAAGAAAGAAAATTGTTGAAAGAAAAGGAATAGAAGCAGAAATTACATATTTTGATGGATCTAGAAATTTTCAATATTTAGATTATGTGGGATTATCATGCAATTATCTCTGTTTTCCTGATTGTCTTTTTCTTTTTTTTTAAAAGGAAATACATTATATGCTTTTATGCAAATAATGTTATTTGCACTGCATTTTTATAATCATTGTACTTGTGAGTTGTGGTTTAGTTTTTCTGCTTTAGGAAGTCCCCTTTCAAAAATTTAAAAACACTAAAGATGATAAACTGAGGAGACTTGAGGGGGAAAAATTATGGGATGATTTGGATCTTGTAAGATACCCGATTGTTACAAAGAAATGAAAAAAAAAAAAAAGATAAATTCATTTTTTCTCACTAGTTCATCTAGTTCATTCATTCCAGAATGGAAATGGAATCTTTCTGTGCTTCTTCTCCAGAGATCTACGGAGTCCTTTGAGATCTCAAGATATTGGTTCCATCACTCCACTAGGATAGAACTGATAGCTGTTTTCTGTGTACTTTTTTGAGCTGAAATTTGGGCAGGAGCAATTGAGGTAATAGTAGTAAAAGAAAACAGCCCATACCTTCCTAGGCACAGCATAAATATTAAAAATTAAACCCCCATGTTACTAGTTCAGAAAATTTAGTGTAATCATACACAGGGCAGTGTATGCTACTAGTCGCATAACATATCACTGCCTGAGGCAGAGCTTTTAGTATCATAGAATGGTAAGGGTTATAAGGACCTTAAGATCATCTAGTTCCAACCCCCTGCCGTGGGGATGCCTCACACTAGACCATGTCACCCAGGACTCTGTCCAGCCTAGCCTTGAACACTGCCAGGGATGGAGCATTCCCTGCTTCTTTGCGCAACCTGCTCCAGTGCCTCACCACCCTCACAGTAAAGAACTTCTTCCTTATATCTATCCTGAACTTTCCCTAAGTTTGAACCAGTTACCTCTTGTTCTGTCACTACAATCCCTGTTGAAGAGCTTGAAGATACCTGTACTCTGCAATGTGTATATATTGTATATAGTATGTATTTAGGTACTTCTGCCTGTGCACACACATCAACACCTGTAGCATACCTGTGGAAATTGAAAGAAGATTTCTGTATTTCAGACTGCACACTTCTGTTTTGTTTTGGCAGTTTGTTGGCAATGTCCTTGCTGAGAAAATATATATAAGGAGATCACATCCAAAATAGTTTTTTTCAAAAGCATTTCAGTTACTCTGGAATACTTTGATGTCATAACTTCTATGACAAGCTGTGCTGTGCTTTCCCAGCAGAAGGAGCAGAAGGTCTAGAGCAGCAAGGCTGTCTTTCCTTTTGATTACTCCAAGAGCTGTATTGAAAAAAAATTAATACAAAGCACACATTGAAATGCTGTCATTTGAGCTCAGCTTTTTGGAAAATTTACAAATCATTTAAGTGTCACTTTTGTACACAGAAGCCTACCATTAAATAAATTAACAGTTGTTTTATAATGTGTTTATAATTTGCATCTATTGAATTCCTTGGGAAAAAAAAAAAAAAGACTACATAAGAAAAGTAGATTAACGGGTTAAATCTCTATATATTATCGCTCCATCACACAATCTCCTGTTTTCCCTCTGGCAAAATCACTATTCTTAGCTTTCTTTTTAAAGAACTGTTAGATTTTTGAGTCTGGAAGACAGTTGAAGGACTAGGTTGGGTGACAGATGATTCACTTGGTTTACTGTATGAGGCCATTCCCAGTTAGCACGGAAGATTAAATATTCCAAGCCGTTATTATCACTGAGCACTATATAATCCAAGTCATTGGCTACTTGTCCAGGGCGAGCTGGATGGCTTCCTCCCGGCTTCCCCTCCTCCCAGGGCAGAGCATGAGGCTCAGAAAGTCCTTGATCAATTGTAAACATTCTAAGCAGTAGCTACAAACATCAGTATTATCAGTACTGTTCTCAGACTGAAAGTTAGAAACACAGCACTGCACCAGCCACTAAGAAGGAGAAAAAATGACTGCTACTGCTGAACCCAGGACACTATTATATAACCCAAGCCATCATCTGTCATGTTTGAGAAGTAGAGGCAGTATGGTGAGGTTCCTACTGACTGCAAAACAAGAAAGGGAAATAGAACCTCCATTTTTAAAAAGGGGAAAAAAAAGGAAGACTAGAACTGATTGCCCAGAGAAGTTGTGTCTGCCCCATCCCTGGAAGTGTTTAAGGCCAGGTTGGACACGGCTTTGAGCAACATGGTCTAGTGGAAGGTGTCCCTCCCCATGGCAGGGGGGCTGGAACTAGATGAGCTCCAAGGTCACTTCTAACTGTAACTGCTCTGTATGTTTCTATGTGGTATTGCATTTGATATACACTGAATTACAGACCTGCCAATAATTATTTCCATTGCTTTCCCCAAAGTGTATAGCCTTATGACTTCAAAGATATTTTCATACCCTCTGTTGTGGTTTAAGCCCAGCAGGCAACCCAGAACCACACAGCTGCTCGCTCAGTCCTCCCCACCTTCCTCCCCCATCTCCCAGAGGGATGGAGAGAAGAATCGGAAGAATGTAACTCTCATTGGTTGAGATGAGAACAGTCCAGTAACTAAGGTATAACACAAACCACTGCTGCTACCACCAATAATAATAACGATAAGGGAAATAACAAGTGAAAAGAATACAACTGCTCATCACCCGCCAGCTGATACCCAGCCTGATCCAAGCAGTGATCTAACCCTTCCAGGTAACTGCTCGCAGTTAATGTACTGGACATGGCATGCTGTGGTATGGAATGCCTCTTTGACTAGTTTGGGTAGCGTGTCCTGTTTCTGCTTCCTCCTGGCTTCCCCTCCTCCCTGACAGAGCATGAGACTCAGAAAGTCCTTGGTCAGAGTAAACATAGCAACAATTAAAAGCATCGGTGTTATCAGCATTGTTCCCAGGCCAAAAGTCAAAAGCACAGCACTGCACCAGCTACTAACAGGGAGAAAAATGACTGCTATTGCTGAACCCAGGACAACTTCCTCCTCTAATTCTGCCTGCTTAAGTCATGAAACTGTACTTATCCTTTCACAAAGTATATGCTTCCTCTTCCTCTGCCATCAGGAGCTGGCACTGTTAAACATTTGTTTGCTTTTTGTAAAATAACTCTTGTATAGTTCATTCTCTTCCACACTTAAGCCAGTTAATTTTTTCTCATTAAGGATTCTGAAGAAACCTTTCTGTTTACTTTGTGATGTTTGGAAAACCAAAGATTTATCTTTTCCCTGTCTCAAGGACATGCAATCTATCGGTCTTGGCAGAAATTCATATTAGATTATGTGCCTGAAAATACTTCATTGGTTCTAATTTTTTAGTTTTCTTTTCCTTTTTGTACTTTTTGCTTTCTGCTCTCAGAGGCTGCTGCATTCCCAGAGAAACACAGGCAGATATAGTCCTATATTTTGTGCTTATTTTGCAGGCTATTACACGAAAGAAATTTCTGGAAATTAGTACTGTACAGGAAGAGCCTCATTTAATGGTTAAAGCCTTAGGGAGTTTGCAGAGTTTTCTGTTGATTTTTCCCATTCTGAACTCTGTTTGAAAATACGTACTTATAAACAGAAATGCACAGCTAGCAATATCTGTATATTCCAACAGTTCCCTGGGATATCTGGTATCATTACAGTGATTGAATGACAATTCTGAATTTGTGTGCAAATGCAGCTGTCTTGCTCATTTCATTTCCTTGGTCTATAGTGTCTACAAGAAACAAAACAACCAAACTTAAGTATATTTTCCTAGCCTGAATTAATATGAAACAGCCCTTTAGATGACATAGCTTAACTTAGAAGACTCAAGTTAAAGGCAGCATTGTTCAGATGCTTTTAATAACGTGAAGGTAATTCTTTTTCTCTGTATTCTGGCCATCAGAAAATAAGTTAGCAGAAAGTTAAGGTGCTTTTTAGTATGAGGAGTTTCCTTTATAGTATAGTCTCTGCTATTTTACAGCAACCAGTGGGTTATTTCCTAACCAAGTTAAACAGTTTTTTTAAGGAACAAGCCAGACCATTCAAATCCTTAAATACTGTCAACAGTGCTGGTCAGAAATGTTGCTGAGTATCTCCACAGAATCTGTGTAGAAAAAAGTCATTGAAGGAAGTTCCTTTTCTGCCCATACCAGGTGTAATACAGCCTCCTTTCATCCTCATATCTCACAGGTGAGAAGGGGCTTTTTTAATATATTGAGGTCAGAAGTGATGCATAAGTGAGGGAAGCTACTTGGCAGAGGCCATCATAGGACAGGAAAGCACAAATGGTGTGTTACTGTTGTCAGCACTAAGTAGAGGACGACGACAGAACTGAATATATAAAAATATTGTTCCTGTCAGTTCTTCCTGTGGGTATAAAAATAAATGTCCAAAAGGAAAGAAATAAAGAAACTTTTTAAGTCACATGCAAGGTCTTGTCCTTCTCTTAAAAGTTTGTTGAGAGAAGCTAACATGCTAAAGTGAAAGCACTAGAATAAATTTAGAATCTTTACTTTTCAGGATTCGTAAATGGGAAAATCATTTAGAAAGAAAATAAAAATAGAGTGCATAAGAGAGAAAACCATAAATAAAACCAGTGGTTTATTGGTGGTTTGCTTTCCAATTATTTGAAATTAAATTAATAATACCACTTATGCTTCAACATCTCTTTTTTAAAGAGGTTATATCTCAGTAGAGTCATGAGCTTTTCCAGCATCATACACAACTTGGGAATCTGCTTCAAAAACAAAGGGAATTGAGAAAGACATTACTTGTTCAGGAATTTATTTTTTAGACTATCATATGGTGTATGTTCATTTTATATGTTCTTTAGCTTTGTCAACACACCCTTTCCCCACCCGCCATAAAAATAGGAAAATTTGGCTTAGTCATTTTTCCCTCTTTCACCTATGATGGCTTTGTCACTTTAGCATTACCTACTCCATGATGTCATATGCAGCTAGCTGAGTACTTAATTGTCAGTCACAGTGTTTGTAAATGTTAGCTAAAAGACAACAGACATGATATATGGGCACAAGACAATATAAAATTATTGGAAGTCTCCCAAAGTAAACTGTCTTATGTGACCAACCTCACATTTGAATTCAAATTAAAATCTAATTTAAAAGGAGCTTAAATTAAAAAAAGCTTGCTTAATTCCTTCAATTTGCAGAACTATTCCATTCCATTAGGCAACTAATTTCTACCTGTCAGATACAGAATAAAAGTGGTTCCTCTCTAGAGGAAACTTCCTACTTGTAGTAATTAGGTATGAAGAACCTGGGAAGATGCTTATACTTTGATAGTTGCTCATGCTTAACTCTCAGAGCTCATCAACCCATGGGTAAATGCAATTCAAGTGTCGGCTTCAATAGTTTCATACTACAGAAGTCTAAAATGAGGTTACGTATTTCATAATTAAATAACATAATTGCTTTAATATTTGTTAGAGAATCATGAAAGGTTACCTTTGTGAAATCTATATATATATAAATCCCCTTTGTTGATCTATTATTCTAATAAGTTTTTAGAGACAGCATGAAGAGGTCTTGATTACTATTAGAAGACAAGAGCCAGGAGAATGTGAGTAATAAACATCAAGGCAATAATAAGATGAAACTAACCAAACTGTGCAGACAAACTAAAAATGCTCCTCCTGCAATTCCTTTTGGATTGCACCTCCATTTATCTGTTTACTTTTTCACTGACAGCATGTGCCAGAATAAATGGAGAAAAACCCCAAATGTACAATTTCTGCAGAAAATGAAACACTGTACTTGAGAAAATGAAACACCACCTTTCTCTGTGCTTTTAAACACTGTACAATTCTTAAAATTTTTAAGAAAAGAAGAAAAAATATGTTAATCAAAATTCATGTTTTCATAGACTGTTTCTACCTGTTTCTGGATCAAATGAAGCTTGACTTGACCATCCTTCAATTCGTAGCATACAGTATTATACACTTTAAAATTATATATATTTCATTATAAGGATAAAAGGGGGAAAATAATTGCACTGTTTTATTCCATTACTTCAATTTAAATCAAGAGAAGTGTTTGTAATTTAAAAAAGTCCGAAGTGTTGTAAACGGATTTGGGGGTGTGTCAGTGAATTATGGGGGAGAAATTCTTTAAAGCAGAGGAAAGATTAACTTCATTTTATTGCCTTGTCCCTGGAGTATCTTAATTTTCTAACAAAGTGAGCATTAAGCTGTCTGTAAGCCCCCTTAGGGTGAACACAGGCTTTGAAAGTTTAAGTAGAAAAATCTCTGTAAACCTTTTTTGCTTAAAAAACCAGAAGCAACTTCTAACTGTTTCAATACAAAAAGGGGAACAGCAATTTTTATATTCCTGCAGAATTTCTTTTATTAAATTGCATAATTATCTTGAAAATAAGTTGCTATTAAATGAATGCACACACCAAGAATTCCACAACGTACTTTCAAGAATGGCATATTTGGAAAACAACAACCTTTTATTTTACATTTTCTGCAGTGCTTACAGTAATTTTGTTAACACTTCAAAATTTGTTGCATCAGTAGGGGGTTATGATCTCACAGCATCTAATTAGCATAAGCACAACACTGTTGCATACAGCTGAGGACAGAAAGGGCTTGTTAGGAATTTATGTCAGAAGGAAATAATTGTTTTGTCCTAGAGGAGAACGAATTCTAAAACGTTCATCCCAGGTTAGCAGGAAAAGTGGGGTTGCCTGTGGCACTTTTACCTAAATTCTTGAGTCTCAGATATTGATAGAGATGAGTTTAAAAGGCTATATCACCTGGGATATCAAAATAATCATTGTTCTTTTAAAAAACAAGTTGGATTGCTATTGCTAATGCTGAAAAAACAATTAAAGCCAGTACATCACATATTCCATGCAGAATCACAGATATATATCACATATAGTGATATTCTTTGTTCTAAGGAATCCCTAAATTTTTAGTTTTGTGGATGATCTTTTTTAACATGAATATGAATATATCAACACCGTGTAACTGTGTTTAAAATATCCTAATCACCACTTTCTTCCACTGACAAACTCCCAGTAGTCAGTGAAAAAATATATTAAAAAACCACCTTAGATGATTGCTAAGCTGGAAAATATACTTCTTGAAAAGGAATGGAGATTGCATTTTCTTGGCATGGAGTTTGATCTTGCAAAGAGCTGGGAGAGTGTTCCCAGGTTTTTGTTTGGAATCTGGAAAACAGTATCACACCAACGGTATACCTACTAGAACAACAAGAGGAGGTACTTTCCAGAGGTGATTGAAAATATTTCACAGAAAATAAAAAATCCAACCTGGATTTAAACACAAATCATTGTGTTTTAAGGGGAGATTTCAAGCTCCACAAAATTATTTCAGAGGGATTCCTCTGAATATAAATTAAGTATTTTCACATCAGATGGATATTTGATTTTTGAACTCAACTTTTGAATTATATCAACACCAATTGTATTAATATATTTGGTTATCTGTATTATATTGAATATTTCTGCACTACAAACTGTCTTATTAAAAAATATCTGGCTCTTAATGAAAATGCGGAATTTTCCCCTTATTTGGGGTAAAATGTCAATTCTTCATCTTGGCTTGAAACAAAAACAAATTTCAACATGTTAGAAGACGGAGAATGAACTGGAAAGGATAGCTGAGACCTATCTTTTGAATCTCTTATGGATTGGAAATATTTTTTCATAAAGATAACCTGAAAGCTGAGGATATCACTGAGAAATGATATGATATAGAAATATAAGGTAACGAAAAGCATGAAAATATTAAAATTTATTTATACATTTACTTTCTCTCATTTTATATTATTTATTTTAAATAAGGAATAGAAATTCATATTGAATTGCCACGAATTTAAAGAGACATATAAATACCTTTTAATTTTATATTCAATGGACTTGTGGAACCAGTAAGCACTACTTGTCATCTGAATCTAGAAACTTTATGTATTTCATACAATAATTCAGAATTAATAAGGAAATATTTCTATTACTTAACCTCCATAATGTTCTCAGATACAAGAAAGATGGAATAACATGTTCATTTGGATTTCAGTTATGACAACATTTGCCTTTAGTAGCAGCAGTAGAAAATAAATATTGGAAAATAATAATGCAAACTTCATTTTTCAAATCATCAGCCAAACACTAAATTTAGAGGAGGGTTTGTTTTGGTTAGGGGTGGTTTTCTGCAGGTTTTCTTTTTTTTTGTTTGTTTGTTGGGTTTTTTTTTAACTTGGACTCGGAATAATCTTTTCTAAAAGTGATATCACTAGTAGTCTATTGCCATGTGTTGTCTTAATGATTCAGTTGTGATCAGTTTTGGAAAGCCTGTGCAGTAGTAAATGATCAGTGATCTACATTCTCACTCTTTCCACTAGTTTCGTAATCTGTGACTGCACCAAATAGCAGCAAAACACTGAGGAAATTCCATTGTATGTCCTTAATGTAAAAGTTCCTTTGCACTCCAGTTAAGATTATAACGAGGAACAAGCCTGTCCTTATTAACTGATATGGTTAGACCTCCTGACCTTCTCCACTAGCTTCTTTTTTGTGCTGGGAGTTCTCCAGATGTTATGTAGCAAAAGAGATAGACTGTTCAGTGGCCAGCTGTGGAAGACAATGAGAAAAACCAATGATGAATAAGACTAAGAATCCTTTGTAAAAATAATCTGTGATTAACTTGCACAATATAAAACAAAAAGCTTGGCTTTCATCCATATTTTGTTAGTGATCTTCTGCATAGGTCATGGGAAATCCACCTTATGTCTACATTAGTTTCTCTGCTATTAAAGGGACTTAACATTAAGTGGCATTAACTTACCTTAATTCTTTCAAAATTCCTCGAGGCTTCTTAGATGCAAGAGAGAGAAAAGTAAAAAGTCATACATGTTTAAATTTGATCTACAACATGAGAAAGAGGAAGGAATTTATGGAGGTAAGTTGAATTTTTGTGGATAGTTAGAAGGTAAAAAAAACTTTTAAAGTAGGAAATGTCAAATAGATATAAAATTTAGTTAACTATACAGAGCTGACATTAAGAATCTAACGAGATTGTCTCCAAAATAAGTTCCATTTCAGTTAAAATTACAGAATCCTTAGACATATATATTCCTTGCAACATTTCAGCCAGGATATACGCAAAGATTTGGCAAATTAGTGATGTTCCAGAGTCATCTCAAGCTACAGATAAATGAATAGAAATGAAACTAGATACCTGCTTTGATTTGAATTGCAGCATTACTGAAAAAATGACTGCAACAATATTTAGAGCACTTTAGAGAACCCTGGTAATGATAAAATTTTTAAGTGTGCATCATTTGGTCCAGAATATTTCAATGCATAATCTGATTTACGTTCATAAATGTTTACAGAAATATTTTCCTTAGATCAATAAGATTACTTGATTGCTAAGCCTTAGTTAAATATCATGATGAATCCATGACAAAAGGTCATAAAAGTAGGTCTAAGGATATTTGAAATCTCAGCTTTGGAAATTTTGTTTGACCACTAATATGTCATTTAGGCTTCTGTGGCAATCACTATGGACTGGAGGTAGACATTCATACTTGGGGATGTAGTTAGCGTTACTTTAATAAATCCTAACTTACTTTCACTTTCTAAATAAAAATAAAAATCTCTCTCATAGTAGTCTTATATTTTGCTATTTTATCGGTTAATTGGCCTAGGAGTTTGGCAAATCCGTAAGTTTGGCAAATCTGTAAGTTTGGCATGTGAACTTGTGACATATGTAAACTCACCTGGTTTAAAATACTTCAGGCAGTGAGCTACTGCAGCATCATGACTGCTTCTATCAGACGTAGTATCATAGCATATTTTAATGATAAATTGAGTAAGTATGGATTAATACAAAGTAGAATTCTCAATCCTGGAACAATTTGAGAATTCATACTAAAATTCAGAAAGTTCTCATGAAGATTGCAGGTGAGCTTTGGGTGAATTCCTTGGCTAGTCTCACAGAATTAGAAAAGCTATGCTGCTGAAAAAACATGAGTGATCTACCAAATAGAAGACTAAAAAAATGACCTAAACAGTGGCATGAAATATGATTTATTTATACAGCTTCAAGAATAAATAGTGTGAATGACGGGTCTACAAGGTTTTTTTTCCTGAAATACCTTAATTTTAAGTAATAAAATTACAAGACAAAAAAAATTGTAATATCAAATTTATAGTTGGCCTTATTATGAAAAAAAAAATGTATACTACAAATTAAGAACATTATAGCATTTTCCAGGATTGCAGATAGAGAAAATGGAAAGTCCACAGTAAATAACTGCGGATAGATTTTTAACAGAGATACTTTAAACAGTATTTCTAAACGAGCTGCACTCATTAGAGGGTGCCTAGGAGAAGCTGTTCTTTTATAGTGGTTAATGCATATTTTATATATAAATCTATATTGTAGCTGGTTTTGAGAACACCAGGAAAATATCAGAAGACTTCACTTATAGATTTGTCAGAAGCATGACAGTGTTTCCAAAACTTTCACAATGGCAGTGAGTATCACTAGTATTCTTCACACAGAAAAGACTACTATGAGGAATAGCCTAAAAAAAGTACTTGCTGTTGCATGTAATGTTGAGAAGGACTTGTTTCATTACAGTAACATCCCATGTTCAGGATCAAAATGTCAAGTAGTGTTTTGCATTTTAATGTTTATATATATATCCTACTATGCTAACAAGTAAACATTCAAAATGAATTGCTTTATTTATATTCAAAAAGATATATGATGGTCTTGGAATCACTTATTGCTAAAAAGTACCATGCTGTTCACAGGCAGCTGTCATTTCAGTAAAACATTTTTTCTAAATCATGCTAAATGCAAAAATAAAATGCTTAAAGTTAAATGATGTAGCTTTGAAAGTATCAATATGACCATAAGAAATACCATCAGCATAATCACCATTATCATACATCTTAAAATGAATCACAGAATCATAGAATGTAATTAGCTTTACTTTAATAAATCCTAACTTACTTTCACTTTCTAAATAAAAATAAAAATCTCTCTCATAGTAGTCTTATGATATTTTGCTATTTTATCGGTTAATTGGCTATTTTATCGGATTGGACCTTCAAAGATCACTTGGTTCCTACCCCCATGCCATGGATAGAAGATCAACTGGTTTGTACCCCCTGCCATGGATAAGGGCAGCTTTCAACAGACAAGGTTGCTCAAAGCCCCATCCAACATGACTTTGAACACTGCAAGGATGGGGCACCCACAGCTTCTCTGGGCAACGTCTTCCAGCGTCTCACCACCTTCATCATAAAAAATTTGTTCCTTATATCTAATATAAATCTACCCTCTTTCAGTTTAAAATTGCAGTTCCTTGACCTGTCATTACAGGCCCTGGTAAAAAGCTTCTCCACACCTTTCTTGTAAGCCCCATTTATACACTGAAAGGACTCAATAAGATCTCACTGGAGCTTTCTCTTCTCCAGGCTGAACAAGCCCTACTCTCAGCCTTTCTCTATACAAGAGTGTTCCAGTCCCCAGATTATTTCTGTAGCCTTCCTCTAGACCCAGTCTGTACTGGGGACCCCAGAGCTGAACACAGTACTCTAAGTGGAGTCTCATGAGAACAAAGATGAGGGGGAGAATCACCTCCTCCACCTTCTGGCCACACTTCTTTTTATGCAGCCCAGGACACACTTGGCTTTCTGGATCACACTAACAGCCCATATCCAATTTTTAGTCCACCAGTATCTCTAAATCCATTTCCACAGGGCAGGTCTCAGTCCATTCCTCCCCTAGTCTGTATTGACACTGAGAAGTGCCACAGACCAGATGAAGTATCTTGAGCCTACTCTTTAGGCCTTTCAAGGTCCCTCTGGATGGCATCTCTGTCCTCAAACAAATCAACTGCATCTCTTGACTTGGTGTCATCCAAAGACTTGCTGGCGCACTCAATTCCACTGTTATAGATGAAGATGTTAAGTGATGTTGGTCCCAGCACAGACCCTTGAAGGACACCACTTGTTACTGGTTTCCAGTTGGACATCAAGCCATTTTTTGCTCCAAGAGGTATATACTCTCTTTTGATGGTTTCAAATTGCTCCATTACAGTGTCATTAGACCCTATATGCAATGCTCGTAGCGGATGATAATCTCTTGGGTTCACCAGGCTTGGCAGCCTCTCAATAACATAATGAACATGAGCTTCTGGTAAGCAGCAAACTTCTTTAGAGAAATTTCATCTACAGTCTGTATGAACTAGTCTGGGTGGCAAACGGATGCTTTGGTGCATCTCAGCTAGTAATCTCCAGTTACTAATACCTTATGTGCTTCTCTGGTGGCACTGGTTCTAAGATGATTTGGTGGTTGGATCAACTTTGCATGGCTGGCTTCTCCTGGATCCTGCCTGTTACTCACATGCTTTTCATTCTCCAGTACCAGACCGGTATATGGAGACAGGTCAGATGAGGGAGAAAGGTTCTTCCTTCCACCCACAGCAAAGACAAGGATCCAGTCTCCTTCCTTTCATGGGTTGCTTGCGCCAGTCAGCTCATGTTTGAATTCAGTCTTACTTTCCCCTTCACAGCCTTAGGGCAGGGCTGTCACTCAGCCTGGGACAGTGCACAGTATCATGCATTAATCTCTTGCTTAAGTTCCCAGATATTGTGCTTCTTGTTGAGTTCCTCTTGTTGTTTTATGTAGGTAACCCTGATGGCTTAAATATATTTATTGTATTCTAATGAAATGTTATTTGTAGGAGATGATATAGTTCTTCCCTTACTATTAAGAATTGAGAAATGATCATTTAAGTAAACACTCAATAAGTGCATTAATTAAAAATGTTTCATGAATACTCTCTTATCGCAGAAATTCAAAGCAGTTTGATACAACCTTTAAATAAAGGCTCCAGCTGACTACAGCAAGTATGGAATCTGAGTTGCAATAATTTTTATTGTTCTGGTGAGTTGGTCCTGGGAGTCCTGGGAAATGTCACACTTCTTTTAGTCACTCTCCCACCATTTAACTTTCCCTTGTGCTTTCTGGAAATGAATTGGCCTTGGTGGCTTTAGAACTGAAAGTGTCTATATGATGTTGAAACAAAGAGGAAACTCGAGGCTGAGACCCTGGAGAGCTCATTTACTCATCACTTTCAGCATGCTAATAGAAAACTGTTGACAAAAAAATATATATATCAGTGAAGAAAAAATTTCAAAACTGTCCATGAAATATGTTTTCTATTTTTTGGCATGATTGAATTCCAAATTTCCTAGATGATGACATATAATTTTTACCAGGATAGGCACTCAAGATTTTTTTGTGCATAAGTAGAATTTTAATAGCTCCCACAGGGAGACATTGAGGAAATTGTCATACCATGTTTGATCACTATCTCCATCTAGGTTTGGCACAGTGAGAGGAAGGAGGCATACTTGCTGCTTTGAAGAAAAATAAGTCCTTCCCATTCCATTATACACTATCATATGTAATTATTATCAGACCTGTTTGCATAGGAGCCATTCTTTATAGAAACAAGTGTAAACTGTAAGGTTAGATTCTGTTTTATTAGGGGTATTTTTTGCTAAGGTACAACCTTTGCTAATAGTCATAAAACTATCAATCCTGTTAAAAACATCAAGCCTCTTTTTCTTTCCTTCATTGTCCTTTTACAATAGTGACTCTTGCAATTTAACAGTAAGCTGCATAGGAAAATACATGCATATGTAGGTCATCAAACAGACATACTTTTTCATTAATGCAAACAAAAGGAAATATGGCAGGTTTTATTTCCTTTTATTTTCCTTTCAAGTTCTCTACCTTTAATTTGCAGGAAAGGAGTGTTATTTTTTGGTTTTCTGTAATGAAGACAATTGATACTATTCCATAAAATTTGTGCTGCAAGGCATAACAGCCCTAACAGGACTGACAGTGTCAGGAAGCTCATAGAATGTTTATTTTATTTTATTTGTTTCCATTTATCCAGATCCAAAATAATTAGACTCTAAAAAGTGGAGGAATATAGTAACAAGAGCAGGATTTTCTTACTTATGACTCAGATGTAACTTGGAATGGAGTCATATCTCTCATGAGACTATTATCTGTCCCACATTCACCTATACATTCATGAATAGCTGAATGTAAAAGTAAAAAGCACTTTCTCATAAGAAATACTGCAAAGTTTTTGCTTAAAAAGCAGGAAAGTAATAGTCCCTCCAACATAATTAAAACTCTTGAAGATAAACTTTAAGCTGATTTTAGAAGTCTGGTAAAGATGAAAGCTTTTGTTTTTCAGTCCTCAAACAAAGCTATTCAGCTTACTTAAACATAATTATTAATTGTTACATTGGAAATTCACAACTGGTATTTAGACATCGCAAGTAAAAAAAAAATAGTTCCCTCCAGATTTCTATGTAGTAGTGACAGAGCTCTGAGACCATCTGTCCTGTAGAACTGTCAAAAGGAGAAAAAAACTGTGCAAAGCATATCCAAGGACTGAATTTAGCTAGGATTTTGTTCTAAACAACATGAAACATTGTGCTCCAGTTGCCTTAATTACACTGCAGTATCTGAATGCTAACTTCCCTGTGTGTTGCGGAGCTCCTGCAGAGTTCTTCTGTAACTCCTTTCCTTAGAAGTTTAGCAGGTCCAAAGGCTCTTGGCGTTATCTCAGCTTTGCTGCTAATAGCTGCTCTGGCTCCCACTGGTGCCGGTGGCAGGTAGAGTAGCTGATGTTAGAGGCCCAGTGGAGCTGGAGTTTACAGCTGGAGCCTTTCTGAAGTGAGCCTTACTGCCCTGCATTACCAAGGACTACTTGATGCCCTTGTCACAACAGTCGGGTGAAATAAATACAGGCGTTTGTCTGTAAAGTTCCTTATCTCACTGGAGGTGGAATTTTCTCACAGGACTCTTTTTATCTGTGTGGAGCTTGATGTATGGTGGAGGGTTGCCTTTCCTGTTTGTCCAAACTCCTGTTTCTCTGTCATTTTCATGTGTTACCTGTATGAACACTTCAGTAAATAAATGAGTAAAGGGGATACATATCATAAGGGTAGCACAAAAACATCACTCTGTATTCAATCCAGATATCACTAGGCCTTTAAAGTACGTGTATATGCCTGTTAAGTAGGTAAAATGCACATATGAGAGAACAATCAGGAAAAAAGAAATTCTTGTTTCTTCAGCTTCTGTTAGCATGTTTCTGAATTTCAACCCAAGATTTGGTTTTGCAGTTGTTTAATTTTTAACAAAGTTGGGCCATGTCATTCCAGAGTATTACGAGAGACAGAGATATTGTTCCACTGGGATTAGAGAAATTTTAAGAATAGTTTAGCAGCAGACATCTAATGTCTTGAGGTCAAGCTATATTCAGCCTCCCTTTCCCTCTCCCCCTCAATTATTTTGAAGGTATATCTGTTGAGTGCCAAATGTTAACTATCCAGCATGATGAATAAGTGAGATTTGGGAAGTGTGAAATTCTGTGCCAGGCTCCAGGCAGACTGTCCTCCAGGATCTGGGGAACTGTCAAAGGGCTTGGCATATTTCTCCCAGTCTGCACACATCATCAGAAATGGAAGAAAAAGCAAGGAAGCTGACAGACTTTGCCTCTTTGGCAAAGTTCTAATTTCTGCATACCCTTTTTTGATATGTTGCTGAAAACCAGATGATATGAAATATAAAATAGTCAGCCAGCATGAATTTTAACACTCTTCGTAAGTCTTCTAAGAGTGTATTCTTTAATATCTTTAACTGCCACAAGAGACATCCTGTGGATGTTAATTACCTGCAAGTACATTTTAAAAGCTTAAATGCTGACCACTGAAAAGTATAGTAAACTGAAAGGGTCAACTACTTTATGCGTTAGTAAACAAAACAACAGTGCTCTCTGCTATAAGTTCGTTATCTGATGAGCCGTCACCTAGGAGGTTCAAAATGTCTGGCAGGTTAAGTTTATTGAAGTTGCATTAAAGCATTTAGAAGATTATAAAAGGTTTTTAATACTTGAGCTTTCTGACAAATGGTCTTATAACAAGAACTGGTCATTTTATCTCCTTTTCTGTCAAGTATTCATCTTCAGTGAAAGTTTGCCTGCATTTGAATTTGTCTTAAATTTATGCATAACTAGATTAGCAGTTCCTGGCAATCATTTGTTTTGCTTTTTTGCTTTCAGCCATCTCGTCTTTTTATACCACCTGCCATATTTGCCTTCTGCTCAGAGTACGCTGTTGACAGTTACTAATAATGCAGATTAAATTTACTTACTGTGACAGGAAAAATACTGAGTAAAAACAAAACAATAGAATCCCACATTCTTCTTCGCTGCTCAAGGAGTGATTTAAAAGGCAAAAACAGATTTGTAAGAGCATTAATTCATTAACAAAGCAAGTGTCTTTTGGGGCTTAAATACAGTGTGCAAAGCTGACTATGGTGACATAATATTTCAAGGTTTTTAAGAGGTGTGTATATATATATATGTGAAGTATATCTACAGGTCAATTTTGATTTCTTGGAGTTCATTAGCACTTGCTACTAATTAAAATGTAAAAATTCTTAAGGAATGAAAATTATCTTGATTTGGATATTTTATTAGGCTAAATTCCTATTTTTACTGTTTCTCATGTCTAAAATCCCTGTCATTACTTCTTGCTCATGACTTAATACAAGCTAAAAGAAAACTATTTACAACCCAACTATTTTCAAGCCCAGCCAGAAGCTGTTTTATTGTGTATCTAAGACATGTGGTTAGATAGCAGCAGAAATGACTGTAGTAAATGACTGCCCTCTGAACCTATGTATCGCTGATCTACAGTACCCTCCACTGAGCAGCCTGGCAAATCTCTCATGTGAATTGCCACAGTATATGTCTTTTCCACGTATCTAGCTAGGTAGATGCATGAATTACAGTCTTCATACAGAAAAAAAAAAAGCCTGTAGTGCTTCATGCTGCATTATAATAGGACTGTTCCATGACTGGCATTGTTAATGGTAAAAGATTTGGGTTTGTTTGGTTGTTTTTTCCTAAATATAGGTCAAGATAGCATAAGCATGTTAGTCATACTTTAGCCTCCAGATGCAAATATAAGGATCCTTTTACTTGTAAATAGGAATCATTTAGAATATCAGAGAAGAAGAAGGGACAACCTTCAAAAAGATGAATTTCTGTACAGACATAAATGGTATCTTATAGAATATGTATATACTAGTGATTCATAAGTAGTCAACTATACAGAATTTCAAATTAGCTGGAAATTCACTGCCTGAGTACTTTTAAGAAAGAAAAAAAAAATGTTGGGTGAATATGAAGTTGAAGCTGTTTAAAAATGTTATTTTTCTTTCCAGCTGGGGCCTCTTCCAAAGACTTTCATTAGACCTATGGATTTCAATGTTCTCTTGTAACTAGGGGAAGACGATTTTTTTCGGTGTCTACGTTAGACACCTAATTTGGGAGCCTCAGTTAATTGCCTAGGCTCATTATATATCTAAAGAATAAAAGTAAGCATCTCCAAAGGGCACCTCAGAGCACCTCAATTAGGAGGCATCTACAGCCATTTATATAAAGAACTGAGACTTTTAGCTTTACGGGTAAGTTTTCTTTACCTGTGCATAGAGATCCAACTTTGAGTGACTGGAATTTTTCAGGAAGCAGGTTTCCAGGAAGCTAGTTATTTGTCACTTGCTGCAAAGAGAGATCCAGATTTCTCTCCGGCTGTCATTAACACAGAGACCTCAGTCAACACCAACAAGCTCATTTAATGCATGATGTAACATTGGTGAAAGGACAGAAATATCATCTAAACTCAGATATTATAAAAATGCAGTTTCTTTGGTTTTTAACTGAGAACAACAGTACCATGCATGGAGGCATTGTCAGTAAAGAACACAGCGCAGTGGCAGGGGAAAGAAGCCAGCTGCAATAAGAGGGACTTCAACAGAGTCTAGGCTAAAGAAAGCAAAGCAGTAGAAACGAGTGGTTTGGTTGCTGCCATGGAGTCTACAGAGTTTGTGAAGGATAGATGTTAGGAGTGGCTGCTGCAGTAGGCTGCAGAAAGTGAGTGTGTTTGGGATCTCAGAAGCTGGCATACAACAGCTGAAAAGCAAGTACTGGGAAAGAACATTCAAGGCACAGCTATGGAAAAGCAATCTATCCCCACCAGTAATTAAAAAAAAATGGTGTTATGGAGTAGTGGGTGCTTCAAAGTCACAAAATTCTGCTTTGAAAGTAATGGCGAGATTATCATATTAGCATCTGGAAAAATGTAGTAATAAGGTAAGACTAAGCGACTGTGGCCTGGTATATAATTCTAGTTTAGAAACTCATAAATATGTGCAGTTCTGTGAGCATAGGAATTACCCACATGTACTCACTCTGAAGTATTTACAATAGGAAGGGAGAAAAGAAAGCCATCAAAAATGAATTCATACATATGAAAATATATTTTAGGGAATACTGGACCAGATCTGAAAAAATAAAAAGAGACACCAGGAATGTTAAAAGAAGTGCTGAATCTGACATATTTAGTGATGATATATTTCAAAAATGTCAGAAAGGTTTTCAGCGATAACAGGCATTGCAGGGACAGAAATGCAGGATAGAAATTGGGAAACAAAACCACCATGGACAAAACCAAATGTGTGTCCTAACACAAACAGATCTGTGAATCTAGGTTTAAGCAATCAAAAGAGCATAACACTACTACATATTTTACCAGTTAAAAACCCACTTGAGATTGATATCAGATGCCAAAACTTTCTATCATTTTGTCTTGGTTTACATGCACAGGGCAGCCTACTGCATAACATTTTGCTATGACGCCAGTACACGTAAAGGTTGCAAGCAAACTGAGAGTCCTTAATTTCAGAATGAACTAATGCAAATTCATATTAAATCCATCTCATAAAGTGTTCTCATAATCTGTATTTTCTATACTCTATAGATTAAAAAAAATTCTACCTTCTCAATACACAAAGGGATTAACTATTGAAAGGCAATACTAAAACACAGCTCTGCCTTGAAGCTACTGCAGACACTAAGAACCGCAGCAGAAACTGGGCTTATGATTAAACTGGGAGTCCAAAGCTCCTGAATTTAACACCTGAGATATTCTATAAATTCATATGCATCATGCAGATGTTTATTAATAAGAAATTAATATATTATGTCAAGAACATCACCTCCTCTGCCACTGAGTTTTTTTTCCTTGTAAGGCTCAACTAGTCACTTTATCTAGCATTGGTCACAGTTAATGGATATAGAGCTTTTCTAACATTTATTGGTTTAATGTGAATTGTTTTAATGTCTATGTTTTGATAACTTACTTTCCTTTTAAAGCTTGAATCAGAAATCTCAGAGACTCTCACTTTTTTCTCCTAACTGTTTTCAGTATTACCAGCAGTTTTTTGTGATAATGATTTGGTACTACATGACATTTCCAAAGGATTCTGTTTAACATGCAATAGATGAGAACTTGTACTCTGTGGGGTCATGTTTTGCCACCCTAAGTCTTCAAAGTGTTTTAACATTTTGCAGTTGAAAGCAATATTACAAAACTCATTGCTTTAAAATAAAATTGATTCATGACCAGAGAGCTACAATCAGTCTTAAAAAAGCCAAGAAATCAATTTAGACTTCTGGATCTCTGAAGCCAGAGAAAAAAGATGAAAATTAGACAAAGAATAGACAAGATGGAGATGTTAGTCTGGCATTATTATTAATATTTTCTAAAGGAAGTCCAAACATGAAAGAAATCAGAGAAGAAATGTGTAACACAGCTAGCTTTTATCTTTTATTTGCTATGAGAAACAGCCCCCAGAAAGAACTTGGAAAGATTCAGGCACAATAATAGTGTGCTATTAATAAAAAATACAACAGCAAGATGAAGGAAAAAAAAAAAAGGACAGAGAAAGGAACATGAAAAAAGAAGAAACAAAGGAGGCAGAAAATGAAGCAAAGTAAAATAATTCATTGTATAATTTCATCCCTATCCTTTTATTTTCCCCCATTCACCTTCCTTTGTTCTTTCTTTGTGGTATTTTGAGATATGAAGATTGAGTTCCTCCTTCTGAACACTGACTAGTATGTTATGATTGACATGTCACCTGACAAATGTTTTGCAAAAATCGAACTACATATCATATATAAATTGTTCTGCGGTTGGTTTATAAAATTGCTATGTTGCAACTAAAAATTTTCTAGAAACTGTGTGTAATGGCAACATGAGTCCACAGATGAGCACTGACATGTTTTTATTTCAGACAGGTTGATTCATCTTTCATTACTCTATGAACAAGTTATTTGCAGTGGGTTGTAAAAGACTCTACTGCCATTTTTATTTTCCTTACTAAGTTTCTTAGTCCCAGGAAACTTATTAGATAACACTAAATTCCAAACGGAATTGTTGTATCTCCTGTATTAACTGCACTGTGTGGACAGTGCTGTCCTATTGTTAAAAAAAATCCACCAACAAACAAAACTAAAAAAAAAAAAAACCAAACAAAACCCCAATCAAACAAATAAAGCCCCCACTTACTAGTACTGGAGTTAATTTCGCCCTTTAAACCACATACCTCGTAGAATCATGGATTCATAGAATAGTTAAGGTTCAAAAAGACCTTAAAATCATCTGATTCACCATCCTTAAAAAAACAACAATCCGTTCTTATCTCTCATTAATGAGGTAGATACACTTCTGTGCCATTGTATCATAGAATCATTTATACTGGAAAAGACCTTTAAGATCATCAAGTCCAATTGTCAGCCCAGAACTGCCAAGTCCATTACTAAAGCATATCCCTAAGCACCACATCTATGCATCTTTTAAATACCTCCAGGGATGATGACTCTACCACTTCCTTGGGCAACCGTGTTCCAATGCTTAATAACCCTTTCAGTGAAGGAATTTTTCTTAATATTCAATCTAAGCCTTCCCTAGTACAACTTGAGGCCATTTCCTCTCTCCCTATCAGTAGTTACTTGTGAAAAGTGACCAACAACCACCTTGCTACAACCAGACTTTGAGTTTACACATTTTGTTTTACTTCTTGCTTTTTGTCAGCATTCATTAACACACAACTCTTTTTCAGAAACAAAAGTACATCACTGACAACTTTTCATTTAAATATTTTTTTCATTCTAATGATCTTAATCTCAACCTCATTTTATTCCCTCTTAACCTGAGTCACAAGTAGGTTTCCTGCTCTTGTGCACTATATGGTCTGAGATCTCCTTTTAAAAATAGATATGTTATTGTTTCTGCAAAGAAAATGATTCAGTATTCCAGATGGTCCCAATAAGGTCTCTGTTCCTATGTCAGTCTGTGGCATCCAGTCTTTTTTTTATTTCTTGATTAGCTATAGATATAGTACATTTTTAACTCTCAGAGTTTAGAACACTTGAAAGTCATTGAAAAGGTAAGGGAAACATTTCAATAAGCGCAATGCTATTTCAGTTCTTTAGAAGGTACCTCAAATCCAAGTACACTTCCTGTAATAAATATATAATGATTTTTGTGGTCCATAGGAATTACAGTTCTAACTTTAGCTACAATACATACAATAGTTCATCCGTCATTTGCAGTGTTTCGGATGTGGACCTAGTAAATATTCTATTGCTTCTCCATAAGCGTGTTTTAAATGGTACGAAGGTGAAAAGCTGGTTCTGCACTAGGGATTACAAATAAGAAAAGCAATAAAAACCTGATTTGAATAGGAGACATCATTGCAATCTCCTATATGTTGGCTATTTTCTTAACAAGGAAAGACTATTGTGTATTATATTGACCATCTCAGGATCACAAATGCAGATATTCACATTTTCATTTATCAGAGTCTTGATTGCTCTGTAGGTATTTGGCACTCCATATTTTTGTTGGCCACTTTCAAATAGATAGAGAGGAAATATGAAGCTAGAAACACTATTTGCTCTGAATTTCTCCCTAAATAAAAATACATTATAAATCTCTGACCCTTTGCAGTTTTAACAGACATACAGGCAGAAAAAGGATGCTGTAAAGCTGATCAGAGGTCCTGTGGTCACTGAAACGCTTGAACAAGAAGAAAAAGTGTTTACTTAAAATCAAAATGAGAAAGATCAGTGACAATGACACAATGAGTTTGAAGTCATATAATAAAGCCGTATCTCAAAGCCTACCCCTTCCTAAATTAGTCTTTTATAAGGACACAGGACTTTTTTTTCTTTTTTTTTTTTTTTTTCTTAAGTGCCTTAACATTTTTTGCCTATTGAAATTAACCCTTTAGGAAAACACGTGCAATAACTCAAAGCAAGTCTCTTATGCTGGTATACACAAGCATGAGGTCTTTTACATCATCTGCTCCATTAAATGGAATTGTGTGGGGCATGAAAATGTTTAGCTAGCATCAAACAAATCATTGAACTGCAATAGAATGTTTACAGAATTGTCTGAATGTAGGCAGAGACTAGCAATAATTTTAAAGTATTCTGAGTGTTTCCTATTATATTTCATTTTCTCTTTAACAACTTCTTAAACAAATATTTAATTTTTGTTTGGGGGCAGATGTGACTCTTTTTAGGGTGTTTTTTTATCCTTCAAACACATTTCTTTTCTTTTAGGAAGTAAGCAGTGTCCATATAACATTAGATTATCATCTTATAATTCTTGTAATAATGTCAGCCTGCTGCCAATATTAAACTTTAGAAGAATCTAAATGTCTCTGAAAACTGTCACCTAAAGTCTTATGTGAATTTTGTAGCCAGTTCCATTTTCCTTAAGTTTGAGCCTTAACTTTACATATGAACTCTATCATGCTTCAGATTATTCAAAATCTGCATTCAGATTTGCTTGTCCTGTTGGTTGTTCTCTAGTGCACTTTTGGAAAAGAACAGGTGATCATTTTAAAGTGCTGCAATCTAATTTTTGCAGTCTGAGTACCCCATTGTTGGTAACAATGACAGTTTAAAAGGGAGCTCTTTTCTTTCTTCAGAATCCTTTTGATTATGCTGAAATTTCTAGTGCATAATTTAGGTTTGGTGAATAGTGAAGAAAGAACTTTTTGAAAATGGAAGAGAGAGAGAAAAACACTGATTTTCACAGAAGTGTATTAAGAACTTAAGCATATGTATCCAAAGCTTAATTTTGAAATACAGTGAGTGTTTTCTTCTTTTGTTGAGCACACTCAGCTTCTAGTAAAATTCAGCTGAGTCTGCAAATTATAGCAGAACAGGTAATTTTGAACAGGTTTTTATTTAAGAAGGTCTAACAAATATAAGCAGCATAAGGTCATAAATGAAGTTATAATTCTTTTGATTCCATATTTAACATGCATAATGTTGTCCTGGGTTCAGCAGTAGCAGTCATTTTTATCCTTCTTAGTGACTGGTGCAGTGCTGTGTTTCTGACTTTCGGTCTGGGAACAGTACTGATAATACCAATGTTTGTAGCTACTGCTTAGAATGTTTACAATCGGTCAAGGACTTTCTGAGCCTCA
>WYDI02015200.1:0-33836 GCA_009867235.2 Psittacus erithacus
CTGTCATGGGTTCAGCAGTAGCAGTCATTTTTTCTCCTCCTTAGTGGCTGGTGCAGCGCTGTGTTTCTAACTTTCAGCCTGAGAACAGTACTGATAATACAACCACTTAAAAGATACTCAGCTATTTTGTTGAGAAAGTACAGAAAACTATGAATAAGCCCGTAATTCAGCACTCAATGCCATTTCTCCTGTACAAGGCTTAGCTTCTAATGTTTTGAATGTGTAGAAGATGCATACTTCCCCCACCCCAGAAAAGTTCACATTTTGTTCAATATGGGGATAAATTCCTTTCTGCTACTGTGAAAAGAAAACCCTTGATGGCACACTCAAAAGACCTTTTCAGTTTACATTTTTAAAAAGGTAATCTGATGCAATGAAAATTGTTTGAAAATATCTGGACTAAAATGAAATGCAGCAAGGAGCAATGGATAGGCTATTTTCAGCCTTGGGACATTTTGTTTCTTGCTTAAAAGCCTACATTTGTAGTGCTGACATCTCTGTACAATGCTCACTTCTGTTAGTACTGTCCAGACAATTATAAAAATGATTTATCAAAAACCTAGTCACCAGAACAATTTGGTACTTTAAAATTCCTTCTATTCCAGGATCACTGATTACAGCAATCATTTTTCAAGCAAGTCATTCAAACAACAAAACATACAGGAAAGACTGACATGGTTCATAAGACCTGCTAGGAAACAAGAGTGGGGTAAAACCTTATTAGAACATAAAATTCTCCCAAGCTATGCACAATACTTTACAGTAGCAGGTGGTTTTGAACAATTCAGGCTTTTCCAAATGAGTGAAAACCTGGAGCTCAACAACAAACCATCTAGACTACACTACAGTCAAATCATCTTCAGATGTTGCATTTATAATCTTTCTTTTAGATGAAAAAGGGAAATAATGGTAAAAAATACTGAAGTATAATTTCCAGAGTTTTCCAGGTAATTTCCAAAATTTCTTAAGGTTATTAAGTTTAATGTTATTAAGCTTAAAACCACATGTACACACTTAAAGGCTGTGTGGTTCTATGGCTGCTTGAAATTTTACAATTGGAGTATTTCATTGAAAAGACAGATCTTAATTTCATTCAAATCCACTCGGTGATCTCAAAACTTTACCAATCTTCTTAGAGAAGAAACAGACATACTGCTAATATTTGCACATCTGATTTTTTTGCTCAGTTCTCCAACATTTAATAAGTTCCATCTTAACTCAGTTACTTGCATTTGATACATTTTCTGAAAGTACCTAGCTCAGGCCAAATGTGCTTATACTAGGTAGTAACATACATTCAAATGAGAAAATATAGTTTGGAAAAAAATGCACTAAGCACATTCTGCAGATATTACCCCAGGTCTTACTAGGTTTATGCCACATTTTAGCAATTCAGTAACACATTTGTTACATAGTCCAGTGAAATATAAGATCGTTCTTCTATTTAATTATTCCTAAGTGCAATGCACTGACTAATAGAAACAAGACTTATTGTAATATGCTTTGCCACTCCTCACTTTAAGAATATTCTCCTGTATTCTGGAATCTGCGTAGAATACCTGCAGTAGAAAAAGTAGTTATCTTAGAAAGCATGTGCACATATCCATATGAATATTGCTAGGCCAAAATTTAAACAGCAAGGATCTGTCCAATTTCAACATAGCTTCTCATAAAACAATTAACTCGAATTTTTTTCAGAAAAGGAAGGCAGACTTTTGGAAGAGCAAAATATCTGTAATAGAGATGTGTGATATCTATGGAAAAGATGAAGTTGTGTTTACAAATGAATTTTTTTACATATTTGTCTTAGATATTATATAAGTTTAGGTATTTCTAAATCAAATTTACAGAAAATGTGAAAAAGATATTAAGTGAGATTCTAGAGATTTAGAGGTTGACACTTGCAGGTAAAATCAACCAGCAACAAGCCTCACATCCTGACTGTTTTGGACTTCTAAAAGGATCTAGGAACCAGAAAGTATAATTGTCATGCAAGTTTTAATGGGAAAAAGCAGGGAGAAATGGGACTTCTTTTCTAGTCCTGTTTCAAAACTAATTACTGCTGTAATTGTAAGACAAACTTTAATAGCCCACATTCTATATCATGTGAAAGCACAACTAAAGGGTGAAGAAAAATAGCAATATATTCCTTGAGCTTGACAACTGACCTTGTTTTCTTGCTACATAGCTTTTTATCAGATTTTAGGATAAGCTGAGATTTGTGCCATAACAAATAAAAAGCTAACAGCCAGTTTTGAGGCTAAAATGAGTGAACTCATGCTTGACTGGAAAAGGAGAAAAAGGAGCACAGATAAAGTGGTCTGGTACATTCTTCTTCATGCTGAAGGCTCTTCTCTGCAGTTCAGTATAGACAGCAGAGGCACAGGTGTTTTTAAAGAGCATTATCACATTTCTTTCAACCTCTTAGAAAAATTCAAATTTAAGAGTTATAGAGCTTCTTTCATAAGAGAAAAGGATTTCCTGAATGCTGAACTTATATAGGAATCAAGAGCAAATATGCAGATCCTGATCATTAAATACATTAATTGGCTTCAAACAGCTTCCTCAATAGACAAGAAGACCACGAGGCATCCATAAATAGGCACTGCAGGCACACACATGCTTTTTCATATACTAAAAGCCAAATTTAACTGTTGGAAATGAGGCATTACACAGCGGAAAATGAGGGATTATCTTTGTAAAGATACCAGCAGCATATCCTACTTGTACCAAGTAGGCACCGAGTTCTGCAGAACCTGGAAAAAATACATTTTAAAAGGTGTAAGTACCTTCAAGTGAGGTTCAGCTAAAATGTCAGTTACTATTACTATTTTGTCCTCCCAGAAGAGGTTAGTGTATAGATCCCCATGCCCTTCTGTCAGCAACATCTCCTGGTGGTACTCTGCCACAATGGGGCTTGTGTGACAAGGCAATTTCTGCCTCTAACATCTTCAACCCAGCACAGTCATAAAAATGTAAAAATGGACAAAAGTTCATGAAATCCCATCAACAAAATATGCCTGGAAAAGTCTAACATCAAGTAAAACAAGTAATTAGCAGCACTTCCTTCCATATTGGATGGCCCTGTTATACTTTTCCTCACTTCTCTCTTAGCCATGATAAAAAGATCAAACAGTACTAGTTTATTTAATGTTCCTCATATGAAAACTATTACACACCTTTACACCATTCCTGACTCCTCTCATAGTGTCTTCTCCATTTCACAGACACAAGCTTCCCACCAAGATGTTCAAGCTCAAATTGTTCAGACAAACATACAAATAGTTATGGACACAATGTGAACATCTGCAAGATGTATTGTGATCCATTTTTCAGATGACTCACAGAAAATCAGAGACAATCACTGTGTATGCCACACAAATTTACATAAACTCCAATCTTGAGTCTATGCTTAAGAGATCAAACTTATGTCTAAACTATTTGCCACTTCCAACACATGAGTAATCACCAGAGATGACATGTCTTTTAATGATATGCCTCAGTACTGGATCTACTAATTTTCAGCACTTAATAGCATACAGACATAATTTTACCAAGTAGCTTTTTAAACACAGATATCTGGGGATCCTAAATGCCAGCAGTCCTTACATAATGAGTCGTCCTTTTTCTGCTTTGCATATACAAAAAAAAAAAAAAAGGAAAAGCAGGAAGAGTGGCTAAAAATCAAATGACTGGATCCAATTCTTTCCTTTTACTGAAGCATGTCAGGAAAGCCTGTATAACTTAGCTTGCAAGTAAGAATTAAAAAGCATACAGCATTGTTCTTGCTATTTGATACTAAAATTATGTAATTGCTACAGTTCTTTCTCCAGGTTTCAAAGGAGTTGAGGAGACCATGGAAATGAAACCATATGAGCAATAAAAGCGCCCATTGTTTTTTCATTGCCTGCAGAGTTCCATTTTGGCACTTTAAGTGTCTGTCTTACATATTTTTTCAGTAATTTGTTATTAACTTAAATATTTGTGCTCAATCTCACAAGTTTTAGATGGGACCAAATAACTCTTTGAAACTGCTCTACCATAAAGGGCAAGAACAAGTTATGAGGCTGCTCACCAACTGGTTTACCTCAAGAGAGCTCAGAATTTAATGGCAACACAGGTTCTATATAAAGGTTCCTGAAGCCACACAACATAAATCCTGCTGACTTAAGTTCCTGTATACTATGCAACTAAAGCTGAATTTAAGAGAAGGATCACCTTTAAAGAAAGTTACACACTGCTTATACCATGTCATGTCATTTTCAGGTTTAAACACTCCTCTGTTCCTGAAAGAGCAAGACAGGTGCCAGCAATAAGAGGAAGAGTTCATGAAACAACTTTAGCAAGAATTACGCTTAAGCTTTAAGAGACTTTAAAGTAATACAGTAAACACAAAGCATGTCCAGAACAAGCAGGCCCAATCTAAAGCAGCAGACCATGTGACTGTCTTAAATGATAAAGCTCTACTTTTCCCTTTAAACAAAGTTGCTCTTGCAGCAGATTAGTCTAAGACATAAACCTTCAATGATCCCACTAGACACTATTTCATGCACTTGGAAAAAGCAAAAGAATTTTCTTGCCTGGAAGTGGAAGGGCAAATCTACAAGAAAGAAAAATAAATACTTCTACAGCACGTAGCACTATTGATCCAAAGCATGTAATACATTTCCAGCCTATTATCATTCACATAAATAAAGCTCATCTACAACACTTTGTGGCTCTCAAGACAGCCCCATCCACAGCAGTTTCCTCACCATTCCTTTTCTGCTTGTTGTTTACTCTTTGCTGTCTGTCTTCTAGGTAAATTCTAGAGAAACAGACACAAGGATGACTTCCAAATGACAAGAATTTTGCAAGCAAAAAGAAAAATGTCAGCACTAACAATTTTCATCCACTAAGCAATAACCTGAATAAATTCTAAGCCTGTTTGCCAAACATAAACAAACAAACGGCAAAACAAATCAATACAACAGTGCAGAAATTCTGTAGAGGACAACAAAACTGGCGGATGTCTCAAGCAAATAAAACACCAAGAGCTTTACATACATTACTGATGGGTGCTACAAACGTAAAGAATTAAAAAACCTCCAAGCTTCCACATTTACTTCACAGTACAAACACGAATTTTACTTCCACTGGTTAACTGCGGAATCTTTTTCAAATGGTGCAAGGGCTCCCTCTCCTGACAACACTTTGAACAGACAGTGCGTGTCAGGGTACGTTTCGAAAATAACTGACAGGAAATAACTATCATATATTTGAGACAGGATTTTTTAAGAAAGCTGGAAGTGCTTTAATCTTAAAGGAAAATGAACTTAAAACCAAAAAACTGGTAATTATTATAAGAAGACTGATTTTAATCTTACAAGTAGGATTTTAAAATAATGCACATTTTAACTGTCTAACTTTGGAAGGAAGCTGCCTAAAATAAAAAACACAACCTAAGGCAGACATGAAAGCATTGAATAGATTAATAAATAAGGTGAGCTCTGTCCAGAATCAGAATGTAAAATAACAAATGGTATTTTATAATTTACGAAGCACAGACCCATTGACCTATTGAAGTAATTATCTGAATACAGTAAACAAACCATTAAAATAGACATCAGATTTGTGGACCCAGCTCCTTTTTAAATCAGACCACAGAATTCTTGGTTAAGAATGCACTGGAAGTCAATAGTACCCAAGAATATACATAGATATTTGAAGACCATAAACTCTGTAGTACTTGTGATTACGCTGCCTTCTCCCTTTTGGGCAGATTACTCAAGACAGTTTTTCTTTCAACCAACCCTCTCTCAACTTTTGCTGAGCAAACATAATCTGAAATAGTTCCCCTGTTCCCTCAAAACTGTAAGATAAACAAGAAAATACACAAACCAGTGGTAAACCCTTAATTGTTAACTCCCAAACACAGTCACTTCAAAAGCCTCACTGCACTACAGCTAGTACATTTAGGTCATTCCCAGAGAGGATCTCAGCTTTTCACTCAATAGCTGCTCACTTAAGCAGATTGCAAATACTCTTTGACAGCAGATGCCTTGTTAATTTACAAAACTGAAAGAGTTCACATGCACCTTCATAATATAAAAGATGTAAACATCTCTCTACAAAATGTATCCTCTCTGTATATTCTGTTCACTAAACTTAATACATTTGATAAAGCCAGGGTAAGATTTTGCTCCTGTGGTCTACAGGGAGCCACTGTCTTGTCGTGCTTCACAGTTCCTTATTTAATATATATGGCTGCATGCTCTTCACCTTGGTCTGAAAATCTGTATTTTGAAACAGGTTTCCTCCCTTCTTCTGGGAACCTCACAAATACATCACTATTTCCAGGTGACAGAAATTTCCTTTCCACCCACAGTGGAAGATTGATACCCAATACATAGTTGATTTCCCTATCATTCTTCTCCTCTCTGGAGATAGCTGATATCATTTACTCTCCCTGGCTGATGATCTCTGAATCTAATCACCCATAGTTTCTGAACTCCCAGATGCATAATATGATCACATCAGGAAAAGGTCAGTTGTGTTTGCAGCAATAACAATGCAAATCTGGTACATTTCCGAGTCAGATTTTCAAATAGTGCTTGTACTTTAAAACATTCTAATAAACTAAATATGATTCTCTAGCAACAGTTGAACTGGCCAAGTTCATTTCAATTAGTATAAGAGTCAACAGAAGCAAAGAGGCCACATGTCCACAGCCTCTACCATCCAGCCGTGCACTACAGCCTGAAAAACAGAGACCCCCACAGGGAGAGGATGGAGCACTAAAATGGCAAGATGAATGAACGCAGTAGCTCTCATGACTAGTAAATATGATACCACTGGTATTTTTATAGGTACTTTCTGTCAGTAATAACAACACCGTGCTGCATGCAAAACAAAATTCATTCTGCAAAACAGTCCCTATATACAATGGAAACAGGCAATACAAAAAAGTTCCTCTGATCACACGAATTAAGCAGACAACTGTTTTAAACACACCAACTAACACAATTAATTTCAAACTAAATTTAGTTTTGATGAACCTCAATACAGTTACACCTATCCTCACTTCTCTCTCAATCAATACAGTCTAGCAAGCCCCTCCCAAGAAAACAAGCACACGTTTTAAAAGCACTTCTGAGGTGGTGGAATTAAAATGCAACAACTTGTATTGCATCTCATTAATCTCCCATACCACTTTAGTTAGCATAGTTTCTCATCCTCATTCAGGATGTACATTAATAATAGTCCAACTTGCATTTATCACCTATTTGTTTTTCTTCTGTTAGGAAGGTAACATGAAGTCATGAGAACCACACCAGCCTTTCAAAGGCTCTACAGTTGAAATTCATCATCTCAGTATACAGAAAAATTTTACTGCTAGACCAGCAAAGCACAGACTATACACATACCACTGCAACATAGAAGTCGTTTAAAGAAAGGGAAAAAAGAGCAACACTTCAAAAAAAAAAACCCCACAAAAAAACCCAAACATTACACTGAAAACATTAATATAATTTCTTAATAATTCTGGTTTTCAAAAACGCATTTCTCACACCCTGCCTTCAGTAACCTTAGGTGTTACTGAAGCACTCAAATTATCTGATTAAGACTTAAAATTAATCCAGTTTATAAAGCTTAGTTATCATTTCAACTGAAGTTAACAGCCAAATAACCATCCACATAGGTGACTGCAAAACCTTTACTCTTGAAAAGGGAAATAAAGCCAAAAGCATTGAGACATACTGATAAAAGCAGGAACTTTTATTTTTTCTTCCTATTTCAAGTTAACTTGGTTTACCTTCTCACAGAAGTCATTAAGAGCAGTGAAGTCCCATTTCTTGGAATAAGCAATGTTGTACCTCAGTATAGCCTCCTGGGGAAACAGGATAACAAAATAAAGTTTAGACACACATCTTAAGAGAAGAAAATCATTTTACGGAATTTCCTTTGTGAAGGAACAGTACCATCTAGTGGCTAAAACCTGTCACAGAGTCTACCAAAATCCATAGATCTGGACTAATACGGCGCAACTTCATGATACTGAATCCTGTTATTTCAGGTTTAGCATTGAATAAGCTTTAGTCTACAGGTTTTTCCTCCTAGCACAAAACAAAACAAGGCATGTTTGGATCTGCCTACAACATACAATGTAAATATTCCTCACCCTGTGCTCACAGTCTTTAAAAATACCAAAAAAGCATTCTTCAGCAATATGGCAGATGTTTTATCAGTTTAAGAGCATAAAGAATCCAAACAACAACAAATTAATAGACCCTTTAGAACAACAATCACCTTTAAAAAAAAATTCATTTAAAGTTTATCTGTAGCTTTTGCATCCTCCTCCTTCCCTGCCTTTCAGGTGTAATCTAAATTATATTATTCTTCACAAAAAACATTATAGCAATTCTAAGCTGCTCCAAATCACAATTCATTAAAAGTCAATAAGAACTATAAGGATTTTCAACAGAGCATTAATCTCCATGTTTTACAGATTTTTGTCAGCAGCTTGAATTGTTGCAGTTTTAGTGATGTCAACAGTTAATGTTTCAAACTCTCGCACCTGTGCATCGCCCTACCATCTGGTTATAGAAAAATCCTACATGCTATGTCTACCACAAACTATTAGATATTGCTGGACAAACAGTTTTATCTAGATTTATAAAAGACAATTTGTTTTAAAAATACCTAATATATTAAGTGGTAACACTTAAGACTCATTAAGACACTTCATTGGAGAATACCTTGAACAGCATATTTTTTTAATTCATTTTTGTAAGTGATTCAACAAACAGGACTGAGCCAGAATCACTAACAGTACACAGAGAACCTAAATGTACTTATATGTATATAGGCTTGATTTCAAATTGACCAGTTTACCTTCAAATCATGCGAGCAAGTAAACTTGTTAAGTAAGGCAGTTTGGATTAGTTCCCATCGACTTCCAGCAGTTCTATCGCCATTCTTTAAAACAAAAGCCCAAAACAAAGTCAGATGAAGTTATTCAAAACAGAAAGTCATATTTACTAATAATTATCTCCCCTAACAGTTTTTTAAAGTTTGCTTTATTTGTGAAGGTCTTTAAAAATAAACCACATTTCGAGTAACTGTAAAGAACTTCCGCAACTTCTAGTCCTCTGCATTTTACTTCCCTGAATTCCTTTTTAACTGAAAAAGTCACAGATTTCATGAAGAGCCTTTCACACATGCAGCACTCTTCCTCATGCATTCTCAAGAATTCTTCCTTATGCATTCTCAAATAATGTTCTCTATATTTTTTGTGAAAAAAGTGGATTTTGCAGATAAAACATGATCACAGTTATAAAATCTACAACTCAAAAACATAAACCAGACTCCGTAAAAACATAAGATAATAAGGGCACAGATTATAAAAGCATATAGCTGTGGCTGACTCTTCTACTGAGCCAAATTTAAGACTTGTATTTTCTGTGATACTTTTCCTCAACACAAAAGTCTTATTGCCCATTGCAAGAAATAATGACATTTCTTATTAGACTACCACAAGGGCAGAGACAACTCTTCTTGCTCAACTGGCAACAACAAAAACCTTATCAGCACTTTTTCTCTGAAATATCAACTAAATTCAATTTATACTGTACCTGTAAAATAGATAAATGAAAAGACTTAAAGTATTTCCTAGAGGCTATAAAAATTCTCTGTTCCAGATTCAAGTATCAATAATCATTACACAGCCTTCGCTACAGGACACACTTACTGATTTTACTCACCACAGTGTAAAGTTTTTCAGTTTGTATGTTTAAGTAAGCCTCAAGCAGTGACAAGAAATACCGCACCAACAAGCCACACAAGGCCAACTCTAAGCTCTCCACCACTGTTTTAGCAGAACAGCAGGTACATCTCACTATCAGCAATACCTGACAGAGTATTATAATCAAAATGTGGTTACAAATTCATTCACATCTGTTGGCATTCCAAATTGCTTCACACACAATATATATAACATATAAATACCAAGTATAGAAATATATATATGGAGTATAAGTTTATGCTCCAAGTATATATATGTACATCATCAAATCAATGGCTAGGTAAAATAACTAAGAAAAAAAAAAAAAAAGAACAAACCAAGAACAATAACAAAACAACCATCACAAAGTTTTCTGCTCTCCCTGAAGCATTATAACCCAGAATCCAGCTTTTCATCTACTTGATTTTCTAATTCTATACATACAGTTTGCCAACTGAACAAATGCAGTGAACTGAAAAACTCACCTACATGCGAACAAACTTATTTGATTACCAACTGTAAATACTTCATCTTACCTCATCCTCTACAGGGTAAAAATTCTGTTCTGAGCAGGGCATTTTAACATGTTTGTTGTCCCACAGATCTTTGTAGTGAGTTGGAAAAGGTTTAGGCACCTCTCCTTCCCTCAGAAGATCTACCTGCAACAAAGGAGGGGCGGGGGAGCTCACTTCTTAAGTTTTTAAACAAAAGAAATAAAAAGTAAACAAAAACATAAGTAGAAAAGCTCTCCTCTGTAGTCATCCTTTCTGAAAAGGGAAAAGCTACAAACTGACCAGTTAGAAAATCTGTTACTTTTATGTTACACTTGGTGAAAAGAATACCACCTTATCATTTGACCTCTTGAAACACACTGAAATAAAGGTAATATAAGCAATTATTTTATGTCCAATTATCAGCTAGATTTCCTCAACTATGAATTTAAGTATCTACATAGTTTCATCCAAATATTTTCAAAATGTAGTTTAAAATATAACTATAGTCATGAGCAGAAATAACATTCTTTAGCTAATGCTGAAGAGGATGAGAAATCCTTCTAGATATAGCAGTATTTCAAGTGTACTCCACAAAACATCAGAAACTAAAAAATAAATAAATAAAAACGTAAAAATAAATAACATGATGCTGTTACAGACTTAACCTGCTATATGGTCTTCCAGCAGCACGGATTCTCTCAGAACTTGCATTTAAACTTGATGCGCTTTTCTTTGTTTGGGATTTATTTATGATTCTATAGGTTTCTGCTCACATGCTTTATTTCAACAATAATCTGACTGCATACTACTCCAAAATATTAAAGTCAGACATATCAGATCTGACCTAAAATGTGGCGGCAAAATTAATAGAAAATCTTTCATTGCCTTTTTCATATCTCAAATGTCTTGAAACTTCTATGTATCTTGAACCCAAAACAGAATATTAAAATGATAATGTAACATGACAACATTGAAGACATATTTAAATTCCCACAGTTTACAACTCAGGCAAGGAAGTACGCACACTCTTATGCAAAAGAAAAATATTTGTCCCTAACAAGCCAGAAGCAGTGAAACTATAATTGTATTTCTTCTGGATCTTAATATCCTAAATCCTATGCATCAGAAAAGTCAATTTTTAGGAAAATCAGCTGCCCCAGTCTGCTTGCAAGGAATGGCATAGATTGATTCCCGCAACCTGCTAATACTACCAGACTAACATTTGGCATTTCATATTATTGAACAATCCAGTAAGAAATTTGATGTCAGGTAATACACTGAATGATCATACTCTGATGGTTACTGTATGATTGGCTGAAGGTCGCAGATGTGGCAGACGAGCCCCACACACAGGCATTCTTCTCATGTCTTCAATCGGTGTCCCAAACCATTTCTTATTAGTTGGAAGAGGAGGAGGCACATATTTAGGAAACTTCCTTCCCGGCCTCTGAGGCTCAAATTCACACTTTTCTTTCCTGTTGTTAAATAAAATATGTTGAAAGATCTTATTCCCACTGAAAAAAAAAACACAAACTGGTAGGCAAATACATAAATTTCCACTCCAGAGTTAAAACAGTTCATTTGCTAGCCTTTGCTGTGACCCCAGGCCAAAGCTTTACTTGGGGACAGGAGACTCATTGATCTGCATTTGCCAGGATACCCTCTGCAGCCCCTTTTCAACTGTTAGAAAACACACCTGCATACATAGATGCACATATTGCTTCTTCAAACTAAAAAAAAAAACAAAACAAAACAACCAACCAACAAAAAGAATTCCAACTTCCTAACCACCCTTTCTCACTAGGATTTTATTTTTCACACCAGGCATACAATACTTGCAATGGAAGTAGAAACTAAAAAGCAATCCAAAAAACACTTGCAAAATTCAAATATATGCAACAGCAGATGAACAAAGAACAAATTTAATCCTCTTTAATGATCAAAGGTATTTGGTATACCTAAGATGATATAGGCATGAAAAATCTCAACCTGATGTATGTCTCATGTAATATACCACATTTCTCATGCAAGACAAAGTTCTCAGAGTGAAATGCAAAACCAGTTAAAAGCTTACATTTTGAGGTACTGTTTTGACCTCTAAATTCCCTTTAGCAAACTTACTCCACCCTTGGATACAGACATTGCCCAACCAGTTCAGTCTACACATATACCAATATCTTCAGGTGCGGACAATGCCTCCAACCTGGCCGATCACATGCAAATCGTGACACATAGCCTGACACTGGGTACAGGCCCGAGTGCTCATCTGAGAGCCAAAGGACAATTTTGGCATAGCACTACTGATAACAGAAACGTGTTTGATACTCTACTGCTTCTTTCAACCAGTTAAGATCTGAGACACACTATTACCTGCCGTAGACCTAGTCTAACAAAAACCAGGAGAAAAGCTTTAACGTTTTCTAATTGCCCTCTTAAGCACTGTAAGCAGTACCACTATTTCATCTGGCACTGAGGTTTATAACTTTCACATCGTCTTATTTTAGGCCCCAAAAAGGAAAACAATAATCTCTCTACAGTCTCATACTCTACCTTACTAATTATTCTGTAAAGCACTTATAGGATTCCCATCTAGCTATACAGCAAAACTTTTGCATGAGTTTCCCTTCTCAAACATGCATTTATCATAACACACAATACTCTAGCACTGAGAAATATAAGCCTCAATCTTTGCTGCTTTGCTACAAGAGCAATTCATTTAAATTAGTGAAAAGACTAAATCCATTCTTTTTAACTTTATGACCCACTTTTCCATACTTTTGTTAGCAGATTCTTTATCCATCTATTTCTTCCTAGGAACTACCTTGTTTTGTTTTCCAACAAATCCACTCTCAGCCTACACATCTCTTAAGATTTCTCAAGTGTAAGCTCCCACCACTAGTTAGCCACCCTCTGTCACCTTCTTCATTTCCTTGAACAGTATGGTTTCTGCTGCTCCTTGTACCCAGAAAGGATCTCCCAGAAAAGATGCGCAAAACTACTTTCTTGCCCTATTTTCGGTCTACCCTAATTGCTTATTACATCAACACACACAGTTCACTTGTTTCTGCTTACTTCTTTACTGTTTATTCACTTTCTCAGCTCCCATTGAAACCTGAGCTGTTCAGAACACAGATTATGCTTCTGTCTTTGCACGACGCCTAGCATGTGAAGTCTGGGTCATGCTCAGGGCTTCCTTTTCCACTGCTGTTCATTTCATGTAGTATGGATGCTTTAACAAACTAGATCAAGTATTTTTGACACATGAAACTTAAAAAAAAAAAAGAAAACATTGGTTCCCTCAGGTATTCTGAATGAAGCAATGAAAGCTAAAGCTACACTCCATTAAGCATTCCTGTACTACCATTCACTTTCAAGTATTAAAAACCCATGGTCTTAAATCACTTCTTTATTAAAAGAAAATAACTTCCTACAGTGCCTTTAATTCCCAATTTTAACAGATCTCTAATGATTAAAAAAAAAAAAAAAAGCACTTGACAAAGATACCCTTCAAAAACAACTCGCAAGCAGTCCCATTAAAAATAAGTTATTTCAAGCTTGCATCAAAGCTGTCTTTGTGTCTTAACATACATTTTGCAAAATGCTTTACACAATCCAGGCACCAAATTCTGAAGCATGAAAAAAACAGATGAAGAGGCAGACAGAACGCTACCTTTTCTCCTCAACTTTAGGTATCCTCATGAAGTGAGAGGTGATTTTGGAATCTCTCTTCACACTCTGCTTTGCACCTTTGAGTTCTGATGATGGAGCAGGAGAGATCCCAGGTGCCTTTGTATGCAGACCATCTTCTTTAACAGAATTATCTATTTCTTCAAGGCTTTCGCAGCCCTTGGCAGAAAAACAGGATTTCCTTGGCTCCAGTTCAGCATCCCCATATTGAATTCTAAAAGATTTGTTTATGGATTTTGATATATTAATCTCCTCTCGATCATCAAGAAATGGACTGGTTTCTTCATCAGCCTCTGATCCATGACAGCTATTTTTGGAATTATCTACATCCATCGGTGACTCTGGTTCACTTTCTTTCTCAAAAGCAGGTGAATCCCCTGAACTGCTCTGACATTTGCTCAGTTTCCCAGGACCCCCAAGGTCAGATATACAAGCATCACAACCAGCATCTGAAAGTGGACTTTCTGGAACTACATCCCCTTCTTGTTCATCTGTTAAACAGACAGAATCGCAAGTCTTCAGTTTTTGTGAATTGCATGAAGACACTTGTCCACCTGTCTCGGTGTCTTTTGAAGAAGGCTTTGTATTTCCCATTTTCAAAGATTGGCCAGATGATGATTTCCTCTGACTACAACTACCACTGCTCTCCTCACAGCCTCTCTGAACCTGCTTGCCAGTTTTGTGCATCTGATCAATGTTCGCATTTTTAAAGAGGTCTCCAGATTGCATCCCCTTCACAGGCTCTGTGTTCAAGACTGGATCTTTGCCCTCAGCCTCCCAGTTATACATGCTGCCTGTCTGAGGCAAATTTACATGCTTTGCACCAACTTCCACAGATATTTTTGAATAATTCTGCTGACAAATATTCTCTAGCTTTTTCACATCATGCTCACAAAAGTTCTCTTTTTTAATGGAAGTCATCTTGGAATTTGCTTCCGTATTGTTACTAATTTTGCTCTGTAAGCTGTGAAAGACAAGTAAAGGAATTAAATGCCTTATCTCCAAATGGAATTCCTGTACATATACATGTATTTTAAAAGAATTATTATAAACATACAATAAAAACAGCATAACTTTACTCATTATACTATGTGAGCACTACTAGGATCAACAAGTTTTACTTCACTGGGGAATGCAGCTCAGTAACAACCTATTTCTATTTAAAAGCTCCAAAGGGATGAATCAGTTGCTTATCTTAGATGTATGTTCCAGTGATTCATTATCTTTATTTTAAAATCTAAACAGTATTAAGCTATTATTCTTATTATTTTATCTGGACAAAAAATCAGAAGTCATAATAAAGTCCTCCTTAGCTTTCATTTTAATCAGTTAAATACAGTGAGCAAAGAAATCAATGGTTTTGTAGCCATTCCCTCAGAGCTACAAATTCATCTATCAGAAGAGCAGGACACAGTAGTCCACAGTCTCAAAATCATCCTATTACTTCCTTACTTTAATAAGCTGCCCCCGACTTCAAAAATATTCACAATACAAAAGCATAAAATATATTAAGAAATTATGATAAAAATTACAAGACATTAGATCAATTTAATTTTTTAAAGAAAAATAAGCTAGTTTGCCCTGTGCCATTTACAAAAAGAATGGAAAGAAATGTGTCCTAATGGTTACACAGGGAAATGAAGTGAGTTTTGTATAAGCAGACAAAACTTTTCAAGACATTATAAAGTCATTTCATACCTGCTAATTTTTGTGTCAGTGTATTGATAAAAATATTTAGATGCCATGTGAATATTAAAAAAAACCTGACTAATCTTGGTGAACATTTCACTTTGTCAATACCTTTTTCTGAATATATTGTGACAACATTTTATATAACCATTGCAAGCTAAGCGTGCTAATCTCTGTATATCTGCTCACTGCCCAGATTCCCATCTCTACTAGATAGGAAAATATGCAATTATTACATAATCTTAAATTCAGCAACTAAACATCTTAATAGATTCCTGAAGGCACTAATCGGCTCCCTGAATGATAACAGATTCTCTTCTAAAAGAGTGCCCTGGATAAAGATACAGCATTCACAACTTTACTACTACAGAACAAAAAGAAAACAAACAATAAAGGGGCTTGGAGCAACAGACAATAGCTTGGAACTTCATCCATAGGAAGATTACTTAAAACCAAAACAATTTTAGAGGGGCTTATGTTATGATAATTTAACTCCCCAGATATGCATATGTTACTGCACTGAAAATTTTGATGAGCAAAAATGAAAGTTATGCTCCAGCTGCCATCTCAGTGACTGTTTAAAGGTATTGACAACATCAAATCTAACAAAGACAGTATTCAAATTCAAATGAGTTGTGACCACCAAGTCAAGGGAGGAGATTTTCCCTCTCTATTCGGCTCTCATGAGGCCCCACCTGTAGCACTGCATCCAGATCTGGGGCCTCTCACACAACAGGGACATGGGCCTGTTGCAGTGAGTCCAGAGGAGGGCCACAAAGATGTTCAGAGGGCAGGAGCACCTCTTCTATGGAGACAGGCTGAGAGAGTTGGGCTTGTTGAGCCTGGAGAAGAGAAGGCTTTAAGGAGACTTTAGAGCAGCCTTCAATTGCCTGACAGGGCCTAAGAGAAAGCTGAGGAGGGACTTTTTATAAGGACATGCAGTGACAGAACAGGGGGAATTGGCTTTAAATTAGAAGAGGGTAGATTTAGATTAGATATTAGGAAGGCATTCTTTCCTGTGAGGGTAGTGAGGTACTGGAACAGGTTGCCCAGAGAAGTTGTGAATGCCTCATCCCTGGAAGTGTTTGAGACCAGGCTGTATGTGATTTTGAGCAGCCTGGTCTAGTGGAAGGTGTCCTTGTCCATGGCAAGGGGGTTGGAACTAGATAATCTTTAAGGTCCCTTTCAACCCAACCCAATCTGTGATTCTATGACAATTTAAAATTGTGATGTTAACTTCAGTAGAAAGGCACATGAAATGTTTACATGACTAACCTGCTACTTGAAATTGACTAGGCTATAATCTGTAAGAGAGCCCAATGAGGGTATATAAAAGCAATACCCTATGAAGCACCTTAAAAAAATAGAACCAAAAACATTCCCTCCTTAAGCACCCTCTTGACATCTTTGCTTTTCTGAAACCTATAAGCCCTGTGTACCTCTGTATCAAGAATTATCACAAGTTTTCGTAGCTATTTTAGCACTACTATGGATTTCAATTTCTATTTATTTACAAACATCAGTGAAAAATACACCAGCACATTTACTATTGTAATTACAGAAAATTATGTTACTCCTTTGCACCACATAGTTAAACTCTTAAAAGTTTAATGCAACTTTGCAAATATTTTTCCAGACAGGCAGCATGCACAGAAGACACCAAACTTCACTGGTGCTGTTCAACAGCAAAAACTTTTATAACATCTTTCACAAAATAACCTGAAGACACATTTCAGCACCTGTAAATTCTGGTCCAAGATAAGTCAAGCTGCACATGCTTCTACTACAATCATAGTCCAATGAGATGAACCAAAACAGACTTTTGTCTGTAAATTAACAACAGAATTGTGAGTTAAACACAGGACCATCAGCCAAACCCTGTAATTGTTATTGTCCAACATTAAACAAAAATAAAAGCAGAATTGTTAACTAAAGGACATAGTCTGATATTACAGCTAACTGTCAGGGGATGCAGCAGTTGCCTTCCCTCACTGCAGGTTCAAATCTTTTTCTTTGCAGGAGCAGCAGCATTCATTCACCTAAACAGTGAGACACTTCAGGAAGCTAAGCCAACAGTAAAGTTTTGGGGCTAGAGGGGAGGGATGTGTGACTAGTTAGCTCTTTGTAGTGAAACTCTGTCAGTTATTTATATTCAAGATGATGTGCCAAAGTAAGGAAAGCAGCAGAAATGGGGTTGCCCTTTATTTCAGTAGCTAGCTGTACCAACAACCTGCAATTTGAGTTCCCCACAGGCCCATTCAAACAACACAACTTTTGCATAGATACGCTGTTCATTTTACCTTTGGGACTCAGTTGTCTTGGGTCCTTTATTCTCCAACCAACTGGTAATTGTCCGTTGTTTACAAACTGAAAAACCACAGTTCACTATATTATTATGTGAAACATGATAAAACTGCAACAGGACTGCATATGAATAAGATAACTTGTACTCGATGAAGACAAAAACACCTCAATTAAGTTCTCATCAACATCTCTACTATAGGGAACATCAAGGCACTAACACTATTAAAACTACCTGTGATGCAATATTTAATTCACATCAGTCAGCAGCTATAGCTTCTGCAATAATCTTTATAAAAGTCAGGCTTGGTGTGTGGTGGTGTTTTTTTAATCCAGCATTTTTTTCAATAAGGTTAAAAAAAAAAAAACCAAAAAAAAAACAAACAAACAAAAAAAAACACCACACCAAAACAGTGAATAACTACTTTAAAGGAAAAAAAAAAGGCAAATTGAACTTTCCAGCTCTCATTATCACCTTTAATTCTGCTGAATTTTGGAATGAAGAGGCAACATGACATAGCTTAAAACAAACAAACAAAAATCTAACAACTAAGCATCTTAGAAGGGCCAGCTGAGAACCTTATTTGTACATAGCATACTCTGAAAGATGAGGCTTAATATAAAGACTGTACACACTAGATGCAACAAGTGCTGAGAAAAGGACTTTTTATTTTCCCTTTCATCCATAAACTTGTGAAGTCTATCAACGTTTACTCCCCTAAATAGCAACAAAATGTGAAGGACACAACTTTCTCAGATTTACTGCCAATGACAGAGCTCCAGTGAATGTGATCAGTCTTATTTCTCTGATGTTGCAGTTCAGACAAGTGTTCAATACAGCAGCAGCACATTATTTAGAGACTTGGGAGGAGGACAGGGAGATAAAAAAAAATCCAATCAGTTACTTCACAACTGGAAGGCAGTCTTCATTAGTATAAGAAGGGTTTCTTAGTTTTGGTGCTATTTAAAGGTAATTTTGAAAATTAGCCACTAACTTTAGTTCCCTTTCCAAGAGAAATTATATACCTGCCACTGCTGACTGTGCAAGGTGTTTGCACACTGCTTTCAAATGGATAAGGAAAATGTATAACCCCCTCACTGCAACAGTAGTTTTGCAAACTTAAAAACCAGCACAGCAGATCTGACTATTCTTATTAATGGTCGCTACAGAAAGACACAGCATTCCACTGCAAATGGAGGGAGGTTATGTAACTTGTAGCACATATAGCTTCGGCCACAGGCATCAGACACATTGTTTCATAAATGCTCCTCCATCATTCAAGGCTTTGAACCTTCTGTAGCTGGTTACCAAGTATCCTCATCAACAGCGCAAAATTTCTAAAATGAAAAAGTAACCCACAGAAAATGCTTAAACCGTTTGAAGTTCTTCTGAAGCTGCACAAACTACAGGGCAGAACTGCCACCATATGACTAGGTCACCAGGGAGTAATGCCAAGTGTATGTGGATTACAGGCACAAGGACACCTGGGCCATACTCGGGCACCCAGATTTTCACCACTCAGCTTCATCCCACACAGACAAAAACAACAACTTGATGGTTTTTCATGAAAACATCTTTATTTCTAAAGATTTACTAAAACTGAAGTCTATTAGTCCATTTACCAAATTTCACCCCCTTCTATTTGAAGTGTTAACCCAAATTGCCTAAAGGAAAAAGGAAAGCAGCAGCCAGAAAAAAAAAAAAAATGAGGAGACATGCTAAAACATGGGACAAATAAATCTCTTCAAAGGTAGCTAACTACCTCTTGAGCTGTGAACTTGAAGGAATACTTACTCATTAGCACAACAAAAAGGAACCATAGCAGCAGATGCAGAACAGAACTGAAATGGCTTTGGTCTGAATTTTAGCATCCAACTAGCCATTTAAGCTCTATAACCAACACACATCGTTTTTGTTTGAGGCTACTAACATATCTTTTTGCTACAGATAAGGTGGTAAAAACCTAAGAGGCAACAAAAAGACCATATCTGCTTACATTCAGAATAAGCAATAAACCCAGGCTCTGGCGCAAATTTTCTTTTTTTTTTTCCTTTTTTTTTTTAAGTAGTCTCTTAATTTCTATTTAAGATTCCCCAAATTATTCCCATATGACAAACCATTCCTCAGGAACTGCCATGGAGGAAAACAACTGAATTTTTAAAAGACTCCTATTCATCAGTCTGTAGAGTACATACATTTTATGTGTAGATAGTAACTTTACACTATTATTTACCCAAAGGTGCACCTTCATTAGAGGTTACTGAGGTTTAACACATCAACCAAAGACCATCGCAAATCTGTTTGGGTTTTTTTTCCCCCCTCCCTGAATTCTTTTCTGTTCCTGAAATAGGTACTTTATTGTGCATTAAAATTTTATACTGACAAGCTTAGCTCTAAACAAAAATAACTTCAGGAAGCCATATGGGAACTTTCTGCGCAGCACTGTTAGACAGTAGGAGGGGCTCCACACGCCACCTGCAGCGCTCTAGGCCCGCAGCCACATGCTCATGGCCTTAAGCTCTCCCTGCCGTGATAGCCGGGCTGAACATCGTTCCTCCTGCAGCAAGTACTTGTGCTCTCACATACGAAACACACTACCTGTAGCAGCTCACACCTCACCTGGACGGTTTCACTGTCACTGAAAGTTTTTAAAGAATCAGGCACAAAGCCAATATAACGTCCTGTACCCAAAGCCGTCTCCATAGGGAAGCAACGCGCACTGTCCCATACCACTGGGGTCGCGTACATGAGACACGCTGGCACCGGGAAGCCAAGTTAAGAGACGATCTGAAGACCAGCTCCAGCGAGGCTACATGCACCGGCATAAGCGGCCTCTCGCCATTAAACACTGCCCTCCCTCAAGCGTATCACGGGAACAGAAGCACAGCCGAGATGCAGTGAGCATCTAGGAAGCACGCCGCGACCCGACAGAGCTCCCATCAGACCCGGCCGCCTCCTCCCGCCGAGCGTCAGGAGCGACCGCGGCTCACGCAGGCCCGGCGACGGCCGCCAAGCAAGGCTCCGGCCAGGCTGGGGCAAGTTCAACACTGCCCAGGGTTTCCGGGCAGAGCCGTCCCAACCCCGGACACCCTGAAACCGTCCAAGCCGCCGCAGGGAAGGGAGACGGGAAGACACGGGCCTTCAGCGAGCCCCCTTCCGCGCCCAGCCACAACGCTCGCGTGTCCGCTGCCCCTGCCCCAGGGAGAGCGCAGTCCCGGCCAGTACAAACCTTTGTTCCCCACGGCGGTGGCGGTACTGCCGCCGCCGGAGCTACTGCCCCCAGGCCCCTCCTCGCGGGGACCGAGCGGCGGCAACGGCCGCTCTCCCTGGAAGCCGCCACCGGGGCTCGCGGTGCTCGGCCGGGCTCTCTTCCGAGGAGGGTCCCGCCCGCAGCCCGCACTCATCCTCGGCAGGCCCGCCTCCGCCCGCCCAGCCCGCCTCAGCCGCGCGGGCCCGCCAGCGGCCGCCGGAGCCAGGCGGCAGCCGCCCGCCGGGGACGGTGCAACGATGCGGCAGTAGCGGCTCTACTCCTCCACATCCTCCGGCCCGCAGCGCCGGGCTCGTCCCGCTAGCCGTCCCCTCGGCGGGAGGCGCGGAAGAAAAGACAGGGCCGGAACAGAACCGCCAAGTAAAAGTGCCGAGGGGTCTGCGGCCGCACACGCCAAAATGGCTCCCCGCCCACCCCACCTCTCTCACCATGGCGACCACGCTCCTCCCCACCAGCGGCGGGCGCGCGGGCCGAAAAGCAGCGCGGCGCGCTTTACGGCATCGCGCTGAAGTCGTGGATGCGGCGGGCTCGAGGCCCCGTAGCGCCATGGAGGGCAGCAGCAACTCCAAGGGCACCGGCCTCGGTGGCCTCTTCGGCACCGGCGGGGTCGGGTACTCCAACGCCGACCTGGCTGGGGTGCCATGTGAGTACCGGCGGCAAAAGGGCGATCGGCGGGGCCTTCGGCAGCGCCCGCCCTCGGCCCGGGTGGCGGGGCTAGGGCTGGGGAGGTGGATGTCAGTATCCGCATCCCTTCAGCGAGCAGGGCCTGGCGGGCCCGGGGGTGGCGGCGCCTGGGCAGAAGGCCGATGCGGCCGGGCGCGGGCCCTGAAGGCCGCAGCGCTTTCGCCGGCCGCGCTTGCCGGCGGTTGGAGCGGGAAGAGGCCGGGGTCGCCACGGCCGGTCACGCCGCGGTGGCACCGCCTACAGAGGGGTCGTGTCCATCCCGTCCGTGCTGCCCCTGTAACGCTGCCCTGATAGCCTGGGGGTGTCCGTAAGTGCCCTATTTTAATCAGTTGTGCAACTTAACGGCAGAATTTTCACTGCTTCCACGAGACGCGGTATCAGTCCCCCTTTAACTTACCGGATATGAAATTTTTACTAGGAAAATTGGTATTAAAGTTTGTTGGTTTTTTTTTTTTTTTCAGTAACTGGAATGAGCCCTTTGTCCCCATATTTAAACTTGGACCCCAGATATCTAGTACAGGTGAGAAGGTGGCTTGTTTTACTGTTTTGAACTGAATTCCATTGGTTTTATGGCCATATGTGAAGACTTTGCTGTACTGTTGCATACTGTGTGCTGAAATCTTGAAGTGATGAACAGTTGAAAGGAATGATTTTTCCGGTATTGTTCCTAATAAAAGCTTGTGGTGCCATTTGGAAGAAGAAAACCAGCTTTAATATAGAGGATAAGTAAGACTTGTGATAATATAAACCTGCTGCTACTGAAAAACAGAGGTGTGCCTCCCTGTCCTGAGGCATACAGCCCCAGCACACCCTTGTACAAGTTCTGGCATTTGTCACATCCTCCACTGAGCTCCTTCAATCAGCACCAGAAGGCAGAAACTCTGCTCACTTGATGGATTAGTTTTCTGCACTGTGATAAGTTTGATCAGTTTACAGAGGTGTTCAGCCAAACCCCAGACTTTATCATCATGCTTTGTCATCATGCAAGCTGTCATCACAGCAGCAACAAATTTCACATCACTTACCTTATGTCATTTTCTAGCTGAAGGGAGAACATAATGAAGTAGAGCTTCCTGGTTTAGTCTGCACAATAATGCATCTATTTTACATATGCAGCTTAATGTTAGTTGACATTACATGATGGCCTATAGGCCACCATAAGGAAAATAAAATAATTTTAAATCCTATAATGTTTTCCTCTCAACAATATTAACTATAGCTGAAATGATGTAAGTTAATCCAACAAGGGTGCATGTCTTAATGATTTTACTTAGTTAATATTTCCTATCATTTATAAATATATGGCTTATGTTACCAGGGAGCATGAAATTTTGCAGAAATAGCACCAAAGGTAAACAGTTATATAGTATTTGCTAATCTGCGTACCTTTTGTTTCATGGTACACCGGGTCACTGCTACTAGTAAGTGGAAAGCTCTGGATGTAGTTCTGGGGCTGTTTTTTATATTTCTCTTTCACTAGAAGCTGTTGTCAAGATTACGACATAACATGTTAGAAAATAGGTAATGTACCTCTGAAGTGGCTTCACTAGTGAATCATCTGGCCTGCTTTTGTTGAGTAGTCAGAAAATGCTTAGTGATTATTTAGACCTCTTCCAAAAATATCCTCTAAAGTTGCCTTGTTTAGTTAGTACAGTACATCTGGGAACATGTTGGTGTTAAAAATGGTATAACAGTTTTTAGAACAAACTGTGTGTGTACTAATAGATTTTTTTTATTTTTTTAAGCTTGCTTTAAAAGAAAAGAAAGTATTGGCATTGGTGTCATGAGTAACATATAAAACAATTCTAAAAACACCTATTGGCCTAACACTAGAGGCTACATTTTGTATTGCCACACTTCACTGCTCTTTATGTTTAGCACTAGCAAGTACATTAAAATAAAAGGGAGTTACATTTAAATGTGAGGAAGAAATGTCTTTACTTTAACAAGTTGCCCACACAAGCTGCAGGGTCTCCATCCTTGGAGAAGCAAAAACCCCTGAGCAACCAGCACTTGCTGGCCCTGCTTTGCAGGAGGTTGCACTACACAGTCTCCACAGGTCCCTTGAAGTACGAACTGTTCTGTGATTCTGAAAGTTCAAGGAAAAAGACGTAGCTAATATTCTAGAACCTCTGAGCGTTTAATATCAGTTTGTATATGGAGGTGTGTGTAGAGGGCTGAGAGTCTCCTGTATTTAAAGACCATCCATTTGCTTTCAGAATGCAGAGGGGAAGTCAGCCTTACTGTTAAGAACCGTACATGTTGATCCTGGTCTTCTCATAACAGCAGATGGTACAATGCTACTTATGACTTTAAAACCCACTTTATTCATTAGTCCATTGATGCAGGCACAAACTATGTTTTCTGCAATGCTTTTGTTACCTTCAGCAGATACATGTGTTAAAATAGCACGCCAGCCTTTGTCAGAAAGCTCAAGGATGGGCTTCCTAGGTTGTTGTCTGTATAGAAACACAGAGGTTGCATACAGACAGTGATTGCTTCATCTTCACTCTGGTCTATAGGGAAACCTGTTTGAAGCTGGTAACTAGTGTACACACAGATTTTCTCCAAATAATTAGTGACAGGGAAGATAGAAACCACAGTATAGGTTCAATTTATTTATAAAGTAGAATTTTAGAAGTTGTATTTATTTTTTTTTATATTGCCATCCCTGTTTACTGCCAAGCATGGACTAAGAAAACCCCTTAGAACGCAATTACATGAGCCTGCAGTTGTTGCAGTCATGTACCAGTTAAACTGGGGGTGAATACTATGACTGGAAAGCATGAAGGCATAGAAAGAGATCTTAATGCTTTAGTACCTTATCAGCACATGTGCATCTTGTCAGTGTCTCATACCAAGAGTGCTTTGGTGTACCTTATCCCTCCACAAATGCTAGTTCTCAGCCATTTCCTCCAGCTTTTTAGAACAATATGATTTAGGAGAACACAAGCCTGTCCCTGTGGGAGAAAGATACACAAGTAAAAAAACCTACCAACCTCGCGTATTTCATGCCTGATCATCACCAATATTGAATGTATTCCTTGCTTTTTTCATGTCTTCAAAATAGGTCACTTAGTGCAGAGAAATACTTTTTCAGTACAAAGGCAATTTTCCTTTAGTGTCATAATACCAGGAAATTTCAGTGCATTACTGCATCAGCATAGGTTGCTCAGTGCTGCATAATCCGGCAGTGAAGGTTTTTAGAGAGCAGTGAGTCTTATGTTGGCTGCTGCAAGATGTAATAAATAATTAAGTAAATTATTATTAAAAAACAATGAACATCTCACGTATTTGGCCACCTGTATAAAAAGTTACAAAATATAGGGGAAAAAAAGCAGCTCTAAGGTTTGGGGTTTTTTTAACTCTTATTAAAGTATACACATAGTTTATTCCATTCTCTGTAGAAAATGCTAGTAGAGATAGCAGTTTTCCAGAAGTACTGATTGTATCCGTCTTTTCTTTAGTTCACTGTATGGAGTACAAAAAAAAATTTATGTGGCCTACATTCTGAGGCAGGTACACTTGGAAAATACAAAAGCTTTTGTTTTGTTTCCCCCCAGGATACAGATGAATTTATCTTGCCCACAGGAGCCAACAAAACTCGAGGCAGATTTGAGCTGGCTTTTTTTACCATTGGAGGATGTTGTATGACAGGTAGATTTGTGTTTCTCACTTTTTCCAGGTGCCCAGGTAACACCTGTATTATGCATGTACTGCAGTAATTGATAAGATTGTAAATATCTTGTTCTGCAGTCTGGTCTTACATAAAGAGCTACTTCAGTCTGTACACCAAAGTCTATTCTCAATATTTGTTTCTAGTATTCTTTCTGTTCCTTTTTCTTCTTATAAAAAGTAATAACTGATATTATGCAAACTAGGAGCAGCATTTGGTGCACTGAATGGCTTGCGACTTGGCTTGAAGGAGACACAGAATATGGCATGGTCAAAACCTAGAAATGTGCAGTAAGTGTTCAATCTCCAAAAAAGTACACCTTTGTTGTTTCCTCCAGCTTGTATTTTTGTGTCTTTAGTGGGGACAAATGAGAATCAGTGTGTTCATCAAGTTATGAAATGTTCTTAGTTATAATGATACTCAGTTCAAGCTTTTTGCTTTGCATTTAGTGACAATTGGTGTGTCCTCTGATTTACATTAAATATTTGAGAATGAATTACTTTGATATTTACTAGAAATTTACTTCAAAGTCAAACCAGTGGTTTGGTTGAAATATTCTCATGCCCAAATCATCATGCTTTACTTTGAGCTGTTTTTTGCTGTCGCTTATCTGAGAGCAAGCTCGCTCTTCATTCCCAAACTTTTCAAAAGCAGGAAAAGATTAAAATGCAGAAGCTGTGCCTGCCTAGATTTGCATTAGGGATGACGTTGGCGTGTGCTGCTGAGCAAGTGTTGAATGGCAGAAGTAGTTCTGGATTACAGCATCCATGGATGCCTGTGGCATTCCCGTGTTTTTGCCTTACCTGATTGTTTGAAAGAATGCAGTTAAGATAGGAACGAATTATTTTTATTTTTTTTTTTTTCTGGTGGTATGCTTCTCCTTCTAGAATTATTAGTAGTTTAGACATAACCATGAGAAAACTTCAGTGGCTGTGAAAAAGACATAGGAAACTAGAGGAGTGGAATAACTGGGGAAAACCATTTTCACTCCCATAAGATTTTGGAAAAAGGAATTTTAGCGGAAGAATTTACTATTTCCCAGTATAGCTTGTACTGGCTCTGCTCCTTTTAAAATTGTCTTTCTGTATTCTTCATTCCCTTCCTTACCTTTTCTAGAGCTATTAGAGATATTCCCAACCATAATTTTGACTCCTCCGTAGTGTTCTAAATGAACAGAATTGTATTTTACATGCTCGGAATGAACCGAATCAGACAAAACCATGATGTTAGTGCAACCTTCAATGGGCCCAGCCCAGTAGGTGGCAGTCGGCGCGCATGGTGCTGTTAGTCCTTGCCCTCCAAGGGAAAAGGCTGTTGAAGGTCATCACCTTCAAATAGTGTATTAAATTCTATGTTTTCCTAATCAGATGCAGGGAAAAGACTTGCCTAGGTAAATTTTCTTCAAATTTATCCTTAATGTACACAGATTTTTTTTTTTTATTAATTTGAATTTTGCTGTTAATCCCCTATCATTGAATATTACAAAGTGTGTCATGGTTATTAAATCAATAGTTAAATAACACACTAAGTCATGGTTATTATAATCAACATCAATTCAGAATTGATGTAATGTTAACAAAATGGGGGTGGGGGTTATTATTAAGGGTAGACTCTCAATTCGCTAGTCTGTTGGATTTTTTTTTTCTTGTTTTAAAGTGCTTTCCATTATTGTTTAGTACATTGCCTAACCATATTTGGTAATGGTCTGTGTCTTCTAATGAAATTATAAAAAAAGGCAAAATAGTGTAAAATTAATGCAAATCAGAAAGAATGTGATGTGGGACACTTTCATTGCTTTAAAAGATAAACTGAGCTCCAGTGGTAGTCAGCTGTCCAGGGCAGTATGCCTGTGATAGTGTTACACTGCTGGGAGATAAAAAAATCAGTCATTTCTTCTTGCTGCTGTTGTCACCGTTCTGGAGACAGCTAATGCCAAAAAGAAGTGTCAATGTGCTTCCCTGAGAGTGCGCTAAAGATTTGCTTTCTCTCTTTAGTGCTAGTCTGGAAGCATACATACAGGAATACTTAGGGTACTTTACCTTTTGTTGAGTGCTACGTGTGACAAATGGAAGTGCAAAAGATCCCAACTTGCTTTAGTTCAGACTTGGTTTTAATATGCATGCCATTTATTCAGGCATCACCATGCTCCCTGACATTGGTCCTTGTATTGCTTGTACCTTCTAGATCAGTCTAGCCTTCCTGGAGGTCTTCTACCAAGTGAGCATAAATGTACCAGTCATTCTCAGTCACCATGTGCAGTAACCACATGAGGAGCATTTATAAGCTAGGGTTAGAAAGTAATTTGAAGGGAAGAGATTGGATTCCTGGTAAGGGGCAAGTTTGACTTGAAAAGAGAGAAAGATTTTCATAAGGTTTGACAGAACAAAAGTTTTGCTTACATAATTGCCTTCATTACTATTTGTAGTACGCATTATAGAGGAGATCGTTTATGTAGGTTACATGCTTTTCCTTACTGTTTTGTTTTGAAGGGCTTTTCGTTCATTATTCCAGTTTTATGAATCAAATGCATAGTGCAGAACATTACACCTATCTTAAATACTGCCTCAGTGTAAACACAGAGAGCTAAAAGTTTTAATTCCTTTTTACCTCTTTTATAGAATTCTAAATATGGTGACACGGCAAGGAGCATTATGGGCTAACACTCTGGGATCTCTGGGTAAGTAAAGTCATGATTTTGTAGGAAAAACAATTCAAAAATGTAACTGTTTGATGGGGAAGTTTATTCTCTGAATTTTCATTGTGACATCCATCAGGAAAAGCTGCAGTTGTTTTTACTTGGGATGTGAAGGCATTTCAGTAGACATTGAAAAGGAAATTAAAGGCTAAAAGAGGATTTGAAATATTCATGGCCAAAAGCCTGCAATTGACCCTCAAAATTTGTTATATATTAAAACCAAAAACTCCAGCTATGGAATAACAGGAATAATTGAAAATTATAGATAATGCTTAGTTGTTAATCAGTTGCAGTTAATTCACAACTTAAGGCAAAAAATATAATTGAATACTTTTGAAATAACTTCAGTAATCTAAAAAGAGACTCAGTGGTCATGTGAGCAACTGCCTGATGTCTGTTTCCAGTTAAAGCATCAATAAAATGTTCATCTGTAGAAGAAATGTGATAGTGACTACAGAGATCTATCCTATTATGATGGTATCTTACCTAGAAAAATCACGCGTTATATCACCCACCTTAAATATAAACATTGCTTATAACTAGTACGGGTTAGAAAAAAAGAGTAAAGAAAATGAACAAAAGCTTGATCTATGAGAAAACTTCTGTGAACCGAGGTTTGGGTGGGGACAGGAAATAAAAATCCCATCAGTTGCCTCAGAAAATCAACTTAAAATTATTTCATTAATGTCAGTGCACTGACTTAATGCCATAGAGAGTACAAGCTCTTTGCCCACTCCACCTCCCCCTTCAATCTTAAAAGACCAAAGGGTGCCCAGTTAGTTACTTTGAAAGGAGAAATCCAAAACTGGTGAAAATATTTTGAAGGTTAATGATGGGACTTACTGCTCCACAAAGTGGTAATAGAAGAGAAACTAGCAATATTTAAAACAGATACTACATCATGTTATAACCTAGTCTACACATATTTGAATTTTGAGAAGTGCATCAGAACAGAGGCTAAGTTGCATTTATTGCATTTTGTTTCAGTCTCATTTCTAAAGAGTAGATTAGCCTGCCGATTAACTCGGACATCAGCTTTTGAGGCATAAGAGAGAGGCCATGGTTAGAGATGGGATTCTGAACTACTGTGAGAATGGCATTTCTAGGAGGTGCATACTGCCTAGTGACTTTTATGATGGGATTGGTTTTTTCTTTTCCTGTTTTGTATTCCAAATCTAATCAAAACATAGCTGAAAACTGAGATGCTGGCACACTGCAGTTCAAGGTCCTAGGTTAAGTGACACATTAACATTTTTTTCAGCTGTGTTTGAAGAAAGATTGCTCAAGAAAATGTTTGTGCATTCCAGTAACAAGTTGTTATTTTTCTTACAAAATATGGCCTCCCGTGTCGTAGAGTTAAGCAGAACTTGATATTTTGGAATTTGGTATAGCTTTACCTTGTCCTAGCTACCAGAGAAGTTCCTTTCGAGCAGCTGAAGTATTATTTTTCATCTTATTTCACTTTTTCAGCGTTTACGTACCTCAGAAATTCCTTTTGTCACCAACAATTTGTGTCATTCACTTCGTGAATAGACGTAGCAACATCTGTGTTAAACTACTTTAAACAATATTGACTTCAGCTTTTTCCTCCCCTCATTGTTAATACGACATGCTAAGACAAGGTAAAATACCATTGCCTATGCCAAATGCAGAAAGGTGCTACCATTCAACTCACTGACATTAATACAGTTGCTTATGAAGGAGCTGCATGCTTTCCAGCAGAGGTGAAGATTTCAAATTCTTGGAGGACAAGTGATGAATTGAAGTGGCATGGTGTCTTTATCACTGTAAATTATGACATACTCTACTGCTCTGTCTCAGCATGAAATAAGAATATATTATAAGGAGAGAAAATGGAGGTGCCTTCACCCTTCCTCAAAACAACAGATCATATATGCATTTATACTAAAAGCCCACACATTTCCGATTCTTTCCAGACAGTCCCCAAAGTTTTCCCAAAGCAAAAGGCCCTGTGAGGATAGAGCACTCACATGCAGGCAGAGGTGGAGTAGTTGTAAATGTCAAATCCCAAGTAATTCAATACTCATTTGTAAGGAAAATGCAGCACATTGTACCCCAGCCCTTAATAACATGATCTGAATGCTGCACTTAACTTATATTTCATCTCAGTCACATGTGGCAAACTATTTTCTCTGCTACCTAGAAAGTGGTGTCAAGTTTAGTTTCATGCCATCGACGCAAGACAGTATAAAGCCTCCCAGTACGGAGTTTAACCCTCAAAAGTTTTCCAGATGAATTTGAACTAGTAAAATGGGCTTAAACTTCTGTCAGTGCTTTCCATCACATATTTATCATGTCTTGAGGCAGTACTAGATGCCATGAAGAATGCTACTTCATAACCAGACTACAGCTGGAGAAAGAAAAATTATCTGTAAAATGGAAATAGGTCTGGAAAAAAAAACCACCAAAGATGGGATTTTGCTGAGGATTCTCCCCCTTTAAATAAACAGAAAACCTGTGCTGCAGAAGCATGGGCTAAATAGTTACACCAAGCTTGGATTCTAAGCCTTGTGTCTCAGAGAATGGAAGATTCAATTAACTTGAATTTAATACATTTTTCTTTTCCAGCTCTACTTTACAGCGCATTCGGAGTCATCATTGAAAAAACACGAGGTGCAGAAGATGACCTGAATACTATAGCTGCTGGAACGTTGACAGGAATGCTGTACAAAAGCACTGGTAGAGTAACTAAATGTTTCTAGTTTTTATTCTCTTGTACTGTTATCCTACTTATTAGAATGCTCACTACTTTTACTAAATACTGGCCTGCTCTGAAAGCTGCAGTGTAAAAATGGTGCAGTAGGAACTAAGACCTATTAAGTTCAATGTCCCCTAACCCACACACTTGTTTTTCACCCAGCTAAGACCACTTAAGGAAAACATGCACTTAAAAAATTCCAGCTGAATTAAATAGGATTCTTTCCAACTTGTACAGGACTAGCAATCATGAGAACATATAAGCTGAATTAACATTCAGATACTTACTCAGATTTATAGTGAGATTGTATAAAATACATACCCAGCTCATTCTTACCATGTTTTTTAAGTATAGCAGGAATAAAACCAAAAGTTTCTCAAGTCCATGAGTGTATGCAAGCAAATGGGAACTACCTTCCAAAGTGAAATGGGGTTGGGGAGGAATACACAAAACACAGCTTGAATGCATCAACATGAATTCATGAAATAGTACCAGAGCTGCAAACAAGCCCTACACACAGAGAAACTGATACATCTATAAAGTTATTACTTAACTGTTTGTGAAACAGTTGTCTTGTGGTAGGACTCTAATCTTTGCCTAGTGGTCAAAACTAACAATGTTGTTTGAGAACAGCATGGATTTAAAGTTAGTTTGCTAATGCAAACTGAATTGTTGGCAGAAGAGGGGGCCTGAGTTTCTTCAGGAAAACACCTGTTAACACATATTCCAAGCTCAGGAGTTGGAGGGTTCATGTTTTTTAGAGGACTACTGGGTACCAGGGATTGACTACCACAGGAAAAAAATACTATTTTAAGTACCTTAATAAAGTTTTGGCTGTATGATTCATTACTGAGGAGATAATTCTAGAATTAACCTATATACTTTTACATATTTAACTGAGCCTCAATGTCTTAGAGGCTCAGTTAAATATGTGTTTCTGAAGGTCAGCTTTATATCTGGGGCAAAGCAGTTTGAGAAGTCTTATTTTCTTGCTGTCCTAGACTAATTGAAACCAAAAATAACTGGCCTGAGTAGCCTTCATAAATACTAGCTTGTGCACTTAACCTTGCAAGAGTGCATAGCTGTTATTGGGAATTTCATGAGTGATATAAGAGATTACCAATGACATTTGGATAGGGTAGCAGCATAGAAGTCCAGCATTTCCTACAGGAAGTTATTAAGAAGGAGAACTGCCATCTTGTACTCCAGCAGAAGCTTCCCCATTACCTCTCAGAAGTATGGAGCTGTCATTACGTGTAATTCTTTTTTTCCCGGCTCAGTGCAACCATGGATAACTACCCCTGTCCCATGCACAGTCACCTGACACCACAAAAAATTTTCTTGCCAAAGCACAGTGGGACTTTATTCTGTAACATAGAATCTACTCAGCCAATAGTAGTACTGATCAAGGTAAATGTAGTCAGTAGCTGTACGCTATTTCAAGTATGTGTCACACATATGAAGTATAGTGCACAGAAACTCAAAAGAAACATGTTTTTCACCATATGCAGAAAATTTGAGTGGCACAGTATACCTTAAAGGTCAAGGATTAGTTCTGTAAGTGAACAAGATTATATTCACATCAGTTTGAGAATAATTCCAGTCTTATTTTCCTTTTTTCTTCCATGCTCTGGCCTTCTTGCTGCTTCTCCCATGCTTCTTCTCCTATCAACTTATGCCAGAATAACCTTCCTAATTCTGTATGGTAAAGCTTCCATCTAAGTTATGTCTTTATGCAGCATCAGTATGTATCTCTACCTAAGAAACCTTGAATATTTCAGCCATATGCAAATGATCAATTTACAACTGTGACATATCAGGATTGTAATAATTTCCTGTGTTACATGGAATGTTGTGTTGGCGTAGAAGAAGGAAAATTTGAAAGCTATCAGGGACACTTCTAAACCCCCACATTTTAGCATCAGCTGCAAACTGCCACAAACACACCATTTCAAATCAAGGCTGTTCGTTCTGTATTCTACAAAGTTGGAGGCAGTGCTATTCAAATGCTCAGATTTCCCACCTCCATCATTCCTGTTTTGTAAAGAGATCAGGAATATATTTAAGAAGAAACTGTATAAAGTATGACAGGTTTTTTATTATGACTTTATGGTTCGTGTTTAAACATAGCACTGATTGAAGAATCACATCAGCAGCCCTGCTGCTCTGAGAATTACTCTTGTGTACACCACAAAGCCTAAACTGAATTTCTGAAACAAACGGTTAAGCCTTTGCTGAGGAGGGTGAATGAATGGCAAAGAAGAGTGGGAAAAATTTGAAGGCTGAGATTTGTTGCCCCAAACTGGTCCCAGTTTTCACAATTTATCCTTGTAGAAGTGTTACAGAATCATAGAATGGTTTGGGTTGGAAGGGACTTTAAAGGTAATTTCATTCCAACCCATCTGCCATGGGCAGGGATACCTTCCACTAGACCAGGTTGCTCAAAGCCCCATCCAACCTGGCCTTGAAATGATGTTAATCATTACCTAAATGCCAGCAGTCAAACAAAAAAAAGCTTTTCAAAATATGCATGTTCTAAAACCATTAGATTGTGAGCAGTTTTGTGCAAGGTTACTTAACACACAGCTTCTGTGTGAGAAGGTGAAAGAGGATTAAAAAGTCTGCAGGTGAAGACTGTGGAAGTTCAGCCTCCCTGTGTTCACTGGAAGTGGCTTTAGAATCATAGAATAGTTAGGGTTGGATCATCTATTTCCAACCCCCCTGTCATGGACAGGGACACCTCACACTAAACCATGCCACCCAAGGCTCTGTTCAACCTGGACTTGAACACTGCCAGGGATGGAGCATTCACAGCTTCCCTGGGCAGCCCATTCCAGTGCCTCACCACCCTTACAGTAA